>VWZX01005845.1:8611-104628 GCA_013399015.1 Galbula dea
TATTGGAATAGGCTGCCCAGGGAGGTGGTGGAGTCACCATCCCTGGAGGTTTTTAAGAAGAGGATAGATGTGTTTCTTCAGGGGATGATTTAGGGATAAGAGTAGTGTAGGGCTATCGGTTGGACTAGATGATCTTGAGGGTCCTTTCCAACCGTAATGATTCTGTGATTCTGTGGGGTTGGTGCCCAAGGGAGCCAGGCCCGGGCATGGCAAAAGCCGCAGCACCCCGGCCCTGCCAGGAAAGGGATAGAGCGCAAAGCCCGGGCTGGCGCAGGACTGACCTCAGCAGAGAGGCAGATAACTCTAACTGCAGCGACGAGTCTAAGGTCAAGCCCACGACCCCCGTCTGCCTTCCCCACAGCAACTAAAAGGATGCACAAGCTCTCGCGAGAGCATGGAAACACGCGACGGTCCTGCCCTTGTGCCGAAGTCCCGCGAGCAGTTGCAGAGCCGCTTCCGGTCTCGAGGTCTCGCGAGAGGCCGCAGGCGCGGGCTCGGGCTTGATGCCTGGCCGTGTCTCGCGAGAGCCCCTGCGTCGGGTGCTGGGCGCCCCCGTGCCGTGCGCGAGCCTGCTAGCAGCGGGAGGCGGTGGGCGCCATTTCGGGGAGCAGCCTCCGGTGCTAGAACCGGGGCCCAGCCCGGGTCCGGGGACTGTCCGCCACGGTCACGCCGCCTCTTGCTGCCTGCCGCCTTAGGGCTGGCTTAGCGACGCCTCCCAGCTGAGCTTCAGACATCTGGAGAGGGCTCTCGAGCCCTCGGCCCATCCCCCCCCCGTCCGCGCAGCCCGCGCCGGGACCGGGAGCCGCTCCTGCCGCCGCCGGATTTCGGGCGCCCGAACGAGAACAGCACCCGTCCGCGGCGCAGGTAACTGTTAGGCGGAGGCTGGCCCCCGCCGCAGGACGAGCCGCGGCCTGGCCCGGGGGGCGTTATGACGCTGGCCAGCGGGCGGCCTAGGGGGCCCTCGCCCCTCCCGCCGCCGTGGTCGTCTTTCTCTAGCTGGGCGGCTCTGTCTCTCGCTCTCGATTGCCGCCGCTGGTGGCCTTCTCGCTTCTTGCTGTTCTTTCGGGACCGGAGCGGCCGCAGGCTGCTCCTTCCCCGATTGACCCTTTCTATGGCCACGTAGCGGGCGGACCCGCCGTCCCCACCGCGGCGCTGTTTCTCCGCGGCTCCCCCCACGATGGCGCTGTGCGGAGCGGCCGGGCTGGCTAGCACCAGGCTCCGGCCCTGCTACTGCAACTGGAGCCGGCAGGGCCCGGACGGAGCAGCAGGGAGCGGCCGTGTGGCTGTTTACGTTGAGAGATAGGGCGGGGAATGATGGGAGAGGAGGGAGTGCCGTACCGCCGCGAGCGGGCAGCTCTCGGGGTGCGACAGCTATTGGGTGGATGGCGCTACGGCCAGGGCTGAAGCGGTCTGGAGGGCATGAGCGTGGTGCAGTGCTCCAAGCGGGTCGGGAGCTCCGGTGCAATAGCGTGGGTACTGCGCTAGGTATACTGTCGAGAACCCTGGCTCGTTAAGTCGCGACCGCGTAGGGAGGGTGCGGAGGATCACAGGTGGGAACCTGGTGAGCAGAGGTGTGTGTGCCGCTGAAAGCCGAGCTGTCTTGCTGGAGCGTTCGTGTTTTCACGAAACTTGCCTGGTGCTTTTTCAGGAGGCTTCTTGCAAAGCAAGAGTGCCAGTTGTAATTTCTTGGATTTCCCAAATCAAATAATTTAAAGGAGAGGACATTTTTAAACTGGTTTGTCATATAGTACGGCGAAAGAATTGAAATGTATTGTCAAAATACTGGCTTGTATAGCTCGTGTAGCCATACAT
The DNA here is from genome assembly GCA_013399015.1 of Galbula dea. NCBI lineage: Eukaryota > Metazoa > Chordata > Aves > Piciformes > Galbulidae > Galbula > Galbula dea. The sequence continues at coordinate 10,424 of VWZX01005845.1, forward strand.
TCGTGTCCGTTTAGGTTTTCTGTAGACCATACTTTCTTGTCTCTTTAGGTTTTCTGTAGACCCAGAAAGATTCAAGCGTAGTTCATTCCTTGTTTGTTTTGATGGTTTGGTTTTTGTTTCTGGGATTTTTTTTTTTTTAACAGCGATGTCAGGGTTTTTTGAAAATTAGTTAGTGCTGCTTCAGTGTTTATTGAAAGATATTTTAAAATCACTGATGATTTTCTACTAATTTGAAATTGATGAGGACTCCTAACGATTTTTTTTTTTTAAAGAATAGCTTTCTGTTGCGTCATTATGCATTACAGGAATTGCAATGTCAGAAGTCGGTCTGTTTTTTGTGAACAGAAAGTATTCTGATAAAAACATGGTGTTACACCAGTGAATGTGTTTTGTACAGAGTACAAAGGGCACAGATTGCACGGGGGGAGGCCAAAGATCCTTGTAACTTAGGATCTTGTCTGTAGTGGTGGCGGCCAACAGTAAATGACTAGGAAAAACAGAAACGCAGGATGATAGTACAGTGATACTTATGTCTGTGTGCTCTTAGTTGTCAGCTAGTTATAGTTCAGGGTCACAGGCATGTGTTTGCTCAATGAAAGGCTCTTTCTGTAAAGTCTTGTGCTTTTTTCTTTGTTTGCTTTGGGTTTTTGAACACTGCATGTGGTTTTATCTTTGTTAGCATCCATGGTCTACAGCTAAATGCTGTGTGAATAAGGACCTTTGTTTTGAACCCACTGGATGATAGTAGTAGTCCATTCCCTCTGCACTTTCCCATTCTACTCCTGATTTGGCAGTCCCTATTATGGGAACATTCCTTGCCACCCCTCTTCAGGATGAAGCTGCATATGTTTGCTGAATTACACATGTAAAAATGTAATTTTAGGTGGGATTTGTCACTCATGGGAATTCCTCTGTAGAATCCTGTATTTGGCCTGGTGCCTTTTCATGGTCCTTAATCATAATGATGTACTTGTTCATACCAAATACTGATGGAGCAGTGGTGAATTAAATCATAGATACGTATCTAGATGACTTGAAAAGCTGAATGTAAATACTCTAGTATAAAAAGTAAAATTGAGCCGTTACACATAAACTAAAGATGGTTGTATTTGTAAGTGATACTACCAGAGACCAAGAATTTGAAAATGCGGTTACTGTGCCTTGGTTAAGTAATTGAGTATGAACTTCCAGTGCTCATTGATTGCTAAAGATTCTCTCTTAGTCTTGATTTTATTAATGGTCGATGGTCAGATAGGATGCGGGAGGGACTTAATTTTTGCATGTGGTGCAGTTCTGGTGCCATATTCTCAGTTATGAGGTGGTGAGGGAGCACCTTAAAGGAGCTATTTAATTATGGTGGCCAAGTCTCTGCACAGCACAGTTCCTGCAGCAGTACCGGTAACCAAGGTGCAAGAATTAACCTGTATGATTAAGAATCCATTTTGTAGCTCACATGCAGGAAAATATTTGGCTTGGACTTGGATCTAGAGGCCTGGTCTTTCCTGAGGTTGAGAAGGAAAGAGGAGATAAACTGCTTTATTAAGAGATTGGAGGAAGTTGAGTTTCTGTGCTTTTGTGCAGAGAGTCTTGAGAGGTTCTTAATAGCATACCTATGTAGGGAAAGGAAATCCAATGTTGAAGGGATTCAGAGTACAGTAATCACAAAATTACATTATGAGGTTGAAGAGGAGAAGTAAGAGGAACAAGTTAAAAAACCAAACCAAACCCAACATGTTTTCAGTGACTAGTGTTGCATAGTTTGGTGGATCTTTCTTCTTTGAAACTTGGAGTTCTGTGCTGGATCATTCTTGTGTGTGCTTTACTAGCTTTTAATGCGTGAATCATAACCATTTTTTCTGTGGCCCAAATTAATTGTGCAGGAGGGTCTTACTTCTTACAGGACAATAGTGTTCACTATTAAGTCTTCAGATTAGTAAATGTGATGGTAGCAAATGGTGGGAAGCTCTGAAGAGGTTTGCCTGTGTGTTCTTTAAATGCCTCTTTGAGTCTTTGGTGAAACTCTAGTACCTCGAATATGGCCACCGGACCTGTGTTTCTGTATCATAGATGATGTGTGCTCTTTGTTTTGAAAGAAATAGGTGGTTTCCACTGGCTAATTGTGTTGAATAGCAATTTGTTGTTCTATAATCACTTCGTGTCATGTTCTTTATCATCTCACTGGGCAGAGCTTTATTGGAGTTCTTTTTAGAAATGTCTTCTAGGGCCCTGCTGTGTGAATTTGAGCCAGTGCAGTGGTGGCCTCTTAAGCAAAAGCCTTCGGAACACAAAGGACAAGAGTATTTTCCATCTAAAGTAGATTGTGCATCTTCTTTCAGGTGGCCTGAAAAATGGCTGATGATATTGACATTGAAGCAATGCTTGAAGCTCCTTACAAGAAGGTGAGAAAAATGTGCCAGTGAGGTTCTGTTTACCTTAATTTAGCATTATTCATGAAACTACTGCTGAACTTTAAACTAACATCCCTGGAGCCCTCATGATTTATCTTATTGGAGATGCATTACATGTAACTTACAAGTAAATATATACTGTTAATGTAATTATATTGTGCAGTAGTTTCACTTCAGCGTGATGAATAAATGCCCATCTATCTCTCTTTGTAGACTTGCCTAACGATATCTCACCTCTACTCCCATGAATTCACCTTTGATTCCAGTGTGAACTGTCAATCATAAGGTAGTAATTGAGTGACGTATCGCTGTACCGTGGTCCCCTAGGTTTAAAAAAAACAAACAAAACCAACAAAAAATTCACCCAAAACTAACCAACCAAACAAAAAAAAAACAACCCCAAAACAAACACAAAAATACCCCACCCCAAAACCCAACAAACCAAAAATCTCTTCTGAAATTGTCAGGTTCAGTTTGGTATAGCAACAAGGTGAATGCAGTGGTTTGGGAAAACAGCAGGGTTCCAAGAATACCCTTTTCGCCAGTCCCATGGCAAGTAAATATTTGAACATTCTGCTCAGTGCAAGAGGAGTGAGACTTGCTTTTAATGCAGAAGACTGGTGACGGTTAATCTTTTAACAGGGCAGATGGAAATCTATTGCTGAGTGAACGAATTTACGGAAATTCTTGGATCCCTGAGTAGAATGTTTTTAGCAAGTAAAAGACAGTATCACAGTCTGCAGTGTCATTCTAAAATAAGCTCTTGTATTCTTCTGTCCTAGTTGTTTAATTAGGAAATGTCAGTGTTTATGCAAAACTTTTATCAATTAGTGTAGCAATGTGTTCTACCTAAACCAGCAGCAAATGAATACTGTCTTTTTTGTTTATCACCAAATGGTGGTGAAGTGTTAATTTTATGCATGCTTTAGCGTTGGTTTTGCAAGAAATGTATATAAAGTTTAAGTTGCTTAGGAATTGTACTTTTGATGTAACTAATGTGATTAAACTGTAAAGCAAGTATATAAATTATATAGCAGTTATTGTTAGTCTATTCTGCAGTGTTCATTGCAACCATGTCATGAATTTTGGAAAAGCATTTGTAAGTTTTAAGTGGTATATTTAGTTTATGTAATATTTAGCAGTTATGTTAAAATTATGAAGAAAAATTTGTAAATTGTTATGTTAAAGTTCTTGTGTCCTGGTTTAACATGGATATTTTCCATGTAAACAGGTATGGAAATAGGGAATGTTTAGGCTGGACTGGTGGATTATTGATGACTTTCTTGGGAGTCGACGTTACTAAAGCAGTGTGAATCCCTGTTTGCTTCAGGGCGAGATGTGTGACAGAGGTGACATCAAGCTCTTACAACCCTTCAACGAAAATGAGCGAAGATCTCGGGAATGGCATCGGTCACAGGAAAACCATAGTGGCTGGCTGCTAGGGTAGCCACTGGGGCTTAGGCAGAGATATAGCCTTGGTACTGATCAGAGGGGCACAGAAACACAAACCTTGAACTTCCTCTTACACTTTATAGAAATAACATTTAACCACTTGAGTGCTGAATTCTACAGGATAACTTGCTCTCTAAACCATGTAAGGAAGTATCTACAATTTAATATACACATTTAAATGATGTAAGTCTTGTTTTTTGTAGTTGTATGACTTAAATTTAAGCAGAAAAGTGGTTAAACATGCTTACCTAAATTTTCTAAAGCTTTCCACATTAAACTGCAAACAAGTAATTTAGTATTAAAATTTTTGTTCTGTATTTTCTTATTCCTATTCCCATTACCCTTTGACCACTTGAAATGTTTCCGCTTCGTCCTCACGATGTTCTTCTATCAACCCTGCTTAGGATGAGAACAAATTGAGCAGTGCCAATGGCCACGAAGAACGCAGCAAGAAGTAAGCATTTTCACAATTCTCTACATCTAGGGGGAGGCTGCTGACTTTTGTAGACTTGCGAATGCATGTCAGTGGTGATTAGGGAAATAAAATGGAGAAGCTTGGTATTTTTAATTGCAGCAATTATAGTATTTTCTTTTGTCTACAAATGTAGTTATGCCCTTGTCATTGATGTCATCAGAAGTTGTGGAAAAAATTTAATGTTAGCCTCAGATAAACATACAGACTTGGTAGGTTCAGCATATTTAATTTCTTTTTTTTGTTGCTTTAGCAATGCAATGCATTTTGCATTTAAAAAATACGTTAGGTGTCTAGAATTTTGTGATTTGTAACAAATCAAACGATTTAAAGATCAGCTCTTGAAAAGATTTATGGTGTTGGATCCCTTCTGTCCATTGCACTCTCATTCAAAAATTTATCTTTTTTTTAGTTTATATTAGAAACGTAATAAAATATATGACCTTTTTAAAGAACCAGAGTACAAGCCCACCTTCTTCAGAAAATGTAATTCCAGGGTCTGAACACCTGCTGATAACACAAATGGTCTGGAATCAAACCAGAAATTTGAAGAAAAATGCCTTGCATAGAAGAGTCCCTTAAATACCTCAATTAAATGGAAGGTTTTTAAGTCAGTAAAATAAATTCTGTATTTTACAAGCATTAGTTGATAATGTTATAGTTGATGTAGGAAGAGTAGTTACCAGTTTGATAGTTGAGTAACTAGTACATTTCATAACGTATATCTGGCTTAGGTGACTGTGTTATTTACTGTCGTCTTGAAATTGTACAGATGAAATGCTGAAGGGATACAAGGAACATTTCATCCCAGGTGTATAAATATTTGGGAAATGAGAAGTTCAACGTCAGACTTACGTTGGAATCTGTTATATCTGCATTCTAAACAGGCATTCTCATACTAAATACTGAGGTGCCTAAAACCCCATCAAAAGCAGCATCTCCCAATATTTTCTTAAGTTCTGAGTTTTTATTGCTTTAAAATATATGTGCAGATGTGGCATGTAAAACCCTGGTTTTGTTTGGATGGCTAGTCTCAAAACTGAGATCTGAAAGAAAAGCAGTGGTTTAAAAATTTTAGAATTTGTTCTGACCTTGATTCATGGCTGAATGATTAGACTACTGGAACATATTTCAGTTCATTTCCTTAGTTACTGTAGCATCTCTAAAATTAAAATAATGACATTTGTTACCTTTCTGCCCATGGTCCTATTTTCAGATTGGACATGTATGCTCTGATTTTGTATTTCTAATTCAGAAAAATGGTAAATGAAGTTTAGAGAAAAAATCACATTGTTTTAAAATAGAAGAAAGTCAAGGTGTTTTGCTGCTGCTAGTCTTGCAGTGTTCTTTGTTGTGTGGAGTTTAACCTTTTATTCTGCTCTTCTAATTTTACCTTTACATCTGCTAAGAAATGTTGCTTCTGTGGTATGTCCTTAGTTCAATTTTTGAGCTAGTAATTGCTAGAAAATTCTTATTGTAGTGCAGTTCCCTGATAGAGTGATGTTTTCTGTCCCAGAATTTTTATTTGAGACAGTTGTTCCCTTAAATCCTTATCAAACTGGGCCATTTTGTATGTGACTGAGTCATGGTTGAAAAATACCACTTGAGATCATCAAGTCCAACTGTTAGCCTAACACTTCCATGCTCACCACTAAACCATGTCCCCAAGTACCACATCTGCATGGGTTTAGAACACTCCTGGGGATGGTGATTCCACCACTTCCCTGGACAGCCTGTTCCAGTGCTTTATAAGCCTCCACATGAAGAAGTTCTTCCTAATACCTAATCTGAACCTGCCCTGGTGCAGCTTGATCAGACAAGAGGAAATGCCTTCACTTCTTCCTCGGGAGAAGAGACTGACCCCCACCTCACTACAACCTCCTTTCAGGGAGTTGTAGAGAGAGATAAGGTCTCCCCAAGCCTCCTTTTCTGCAGACTAAACATCCCCAGTTCCCTCAGCTGCTTCTCAAAAGACTTGTACTCTAGACCCTTTCCAAGCTTCGTTGCCCTTCTCTGGACATGCTCCACCAACTCAAATGTCCTTGTAATGAGAGGGCCAAAACTGAACCCAGTGAAGGTGCAGCCTCACCAGTGTTGAGTACAGTGTAGTCTGTTGCTGAAGTCTGAGCTATATATAGGCTTTACTAGACTTTTTGCTTTGCTTATCAATTGTTTGCAGTATTGGTGTCTAGAGGATATCCTTTATCTTCTTTAGTTGAGCAATACTGAAAGAAGATTGAAACTGCCAGGGAAATCATAATGCACAGCAAACATCACTATGTAAAAAATAACATTATTTTCTGTATGCAGCTTTCAGTAATTATCAAATCATAGTAGATTTGTGTTTTACAAATTGGAAGGATTAAGAATCTGCAGTTTTCCTAGGTGTCTGTACTGAATGACCAGTTTAATCACGATTGGAAGGAGGAAATGTGGATCTTGTAGGTTAGGAATCCTTGCATGCAAAGAGCTCCCCACTGGATAGTGAATCTTTACTGAAGGCTAGCTGCAGTTATTGGTTACCAATACTGGACAATATATTGAGCTACAGGTAGTAGTTTTCAGAGCTATTGCAATAGTATTCGAGGTGTTTTAGTTTAGGGAGATACTGGTAAGTGATGGGCCCTAGGAAAGAGACTCTGTACGCAACTGTCACAAACTGCACTGCAGTAGGAAGTGCGGTTAAGTGATGCTTGCTGATGCAGATCATTCTGGATTTTTGGGTGGTGTCATCACATGCTGTGAAGCTTGCGTATAACATTTTAATGCAGCAGCTTGTCTATCCATACAAAAATATTTAAGAAACTAATGGGGTATTGTAGTTACATAAACAACTGAAAAATTAAATATTTTCATTTTTAAAACCAAATCACAAAATGTTACTCTTGAAGATAAATTCACCAAAATAGTTTCAAAGGGTCTTTCTAGGTGGAGATTGAAGACCAAAAGCTGCTAGTAATGATTAGGCTCAGTTAGATGTGGTAGGTGAGAGATTTTTACTTTAGTAATCAAAACTAACTAGAAGTCTTGGTTTGTACAAGGCTAAGAAGGTAAAAGGGATGAACGATTTTTTAGAAAGGGGTGGCATGCAAACTTGTGAGCATGTTGAAAAAAGATGGTGTATGTAGTCAGAAGGCCCAAAAGCAGGAGGAGGAAAACTGAGTAACAAAGGATGTTTTGATTTTTCAAAAGTCTGGCAGTAAAGTTGTTTATTGCCAAAATTTACTTTGAGGTGAATTACTGTCTTAGGTAATTGCTTGAGCATCTCTTATATGTATGTATATGTAGAACACATGCTAATGTTTTAAAAGTAGTAGACTCTTAAGTTTCTGTGGTCCAAGACTGACATAAAAAAAAGGGACACGCACACAATTGACCCAAAAGTAGTCTGCCAAGAAGGGAATAGTGGCACACTGGTTTTCAGATACGAGGTATAATTGTCACACAGATTTAAAAAGTTTGAAATTTCTAAGTAAAGTGTTTAAAATTATGAAGGTCTGCAGTTTGCCCCAAACCCATAGGAGCCACAGACTTGGAAAAGCAAATGACTTATTGATGGGAGTAGCAAAAGGATGCAAAAACTTCTGGGCAGTGTTAAGACTGATGGCAGGGAGTATCAAGAGAAACTAATCTTCCTTTCCCTCAGACTTGCTGCCTCCTTTTTGTTACATTTTGGTTTACTTTGCTGTAAAAATGTAATTTATTCTTGTAATCTTGGTGGTGTGATTCCAGTATGTTTGAAAGACGTATGAAGTACTGCATGTAGTATGTACTATATCTGATGCAGGAAATATCTTTCTTCAGTAGTTTTTTCTTCCTGGAAGCATGCTTTTAAAATGAAGTGCTGTGGAGCACTTCGTGTTGCTCATCATAAATTGTAAAAATTGCTGACGTGCTTAAGTGCTCATTTAGCAATGAAACTTGTATAAATACCAACAGATAGAAACTTTCCCCTGTCAATGTTTGTGATATCAGGTTATAGGAACTGTGGAATGTAAGTTAGATAATAACACTGAACTACATGTGTAACCAGAGTTGTATTTTCCTTTCTCAGGAGAAAAAAGAGCAAGAGCCGAAGTCGAAGCCATGACAAGAAGAGGAGCAGAAGTAAGGAACGCAAACGGAGCCGAGATCGGGAAAGGAAGAAGAGTAGAAGCCGGGAAAGGAAACGGAGCAGAAGCAAAGAACGCAGACGTAGCCGTTCTAGAAGTAGAGATCGCAGATTCAGAGGCCGCTATAGAAGTCCCTAGTAGGTTATTTGTGTAGGGTTGCATGTGTGCTGCTTAGGTTTATCATGTCGTAAAGTTTCTCTCTCTTTGGTCATTAATTGGTTTAAATTGTCATTAATCATCTCAAAAAAGAAGGGGAGAGGTTAAGGTTGAAGAGTGTAAAAAAAATAAATGAAGAAGAGGCAGTAATGTATCCAGTTTCTCCTGCTAGATTTCATTTTTACTCAAATGCAGGAAGATGCAAAAGCAAGTGAAAGAATGTGTACAACTGACTGGAAGACAGTTTGACACAAAATTAAAACAAAGAAGTGCTTTCGACATGTCCTAACTATGTTCAGTATATGAACCTGATGGTTTAACTGTCAGAAATTGAACAGTATTCAATTACTTTTGTTACAGACTCATAAAACATTTTGCTTGTATTGCTAAAGGTTTTCACTGGGTTTCTGGTCTTACAAACATTTACTACATAAACACTTATGTGGAAGTGCCTTGTGTTAGTAATGCCCATATGTTGCATATTTATTGGTTTTTTTGCAAACTTACTAGAGGCTGCAGAAAAATTTTTCATTTTCTCTCGGATCTTTGACTTGGTAGAACTTATCCCTCACTGTTCCTCACAATTTAAAACCATTTTTCAAAACCCATTTTTTTCATTGTTATTTATTCTGTTTCTGCTGTTTTGTATTCTTGCCCTCCCCTTTGCTCCACATCATCTCTTTTTGCCTTCAAAGTAGCAGAAAAACATTTTGGAAACTTGGCTGTGTGCTTGACTTTCATTGATTACTTGAGGCTGCTGTTAGTGTCCTCTTTTGTCTGTCTCTCATCTCAAATATTGTCAAATCTCACAGTGCAAGACCCTGTCAGAAGCAGACATTCGAAAAGGATGTATTTTTTTATTATGGCATGTAATGTTATCCACGATAGAGAAATCTCTCTCAAGATGTCTGAGAAGAGAGTTTTTACCTTCTGATAAATGGCAGACTTGTACAATTCTCTGCACGTGAATGTTTTTCTAGGTGCTGGGTACCAATCCAGGGGACACACACTCTTGGAATCCAAATAAAAAATGCCAGAGGTGTCATGGTTTCATTTTGCACTAAGTCAGCTGGATGTTGACGGGTCCACAATGAATATGTACCTCAGCTCCTGATTCTAAGATACAGTGACATCCTGTGCTTCCATCAGTCCTGTGTACTTAGGCTCACAAAGCATATCAGCCTTGCTTTTACTTTGTCTCAAGTATCAGGCTTGTCAGCTTCTGTAAAGCTGCTGTGGGCTTCAGCTTTTGCGTACAGTTGACATATTTTCTGCAGCTCTTTGGTTCTTGTAAGACTGCCATAGCTAGCTGGATTGTGCAAGTGACACTGTTGTGGCTTCAGACTGCTTTGTAAAGAGAAGACTTTGATCGGGATCCTTTACCTTTCCATATGTGGAAGGAATGTTCTGCATCTCATCAGTCAGCTGGGAGTTGCTGCATTCTTCTAGCTGCATTGGAGGTTTTTGTTGTGTTTTTCCTGTTATCAGTGGGTGAGAAGGTTCTTCATCGGTGGAGATTTAGGATTTTCAGTGTTCTGGTCTTCCAAAATAATTTACTCAAGTAGAGGTTGAAAGTATGGACATTACTACAATCAGTTTTACCACTTTGGATTTGTTTCCCAAGAGAAACAGAGTTTAAACCAGACTCGTTTGTTTATTTCTCCCTTTTAAAACCAGGTTGGAGACTTGTCTTTGCTCTAATGTGGTTTTAATGCATCAAAATACATTGTGCAAGGGGTGTTTTTCATGGTTCTGTTACTTTTCCATAGCTGTTTTGGGCACTTTCTCTGGTGTTTAGAGACTGAACAAAAAGGCAATATAATCTTGTGTCCCCTGAGCATATGAGATTGTGCTTATTGATTTGACAGTGTTGTTTTGTCTGCTTCAGTTGCTGAATTGTTGCTTTCATATAATCAAGTTGGATTTTAGCAATTAAAGTAGTTTAGCGGAAGACTGGTGTAGGGCAGATGTGTATACCCCAGAGGTATTGGTACTGACTGCTGTGTAGCCAGTAGTTGGCTGTTGTTCACTTGTAGGTCATGGATGATGCTGCTGAAGTGATACACATGCTAACAGGACTCGAGAATTCTGCTTTTGACTTAGAAGATGTGAAAGAGAATGACTCCCAGAAGATATGAGGGAGAACTTTTCATGTTCTATTCAGGACTCTTCAGTGCAGACTTACCTTTAAAAGCTGTGTAACAGATGCTGACTTCCAGGGAGACGCAAGTTTTCCTGCATCACCAGCCTCCTTTGGATTAGATATGTTTGGATCTACCATCTACCAAAAATGGTGCTTCCATATGAAGAACCACCTCTGTAGCAGTGCCGTAGGTTTTGGATGTTGGCCCACTGCTTCCACCTATGTCATGACATGTTTAAAAATGGGCATCCTCCTCCTCCTCCTTGTAGATGCTGAGTTTAAGTATTGCTGCTCTGCTACCTAGCAAGATGTTTATATGTTTAGACAAATTGGTTGGCTAAGTGGATTTAGTGAAAGACTACTTAAGTAATGTCTTCAGACTGCCATTTCTTCCAGTGTGTTCTCACATCAGTTCATAGCCGCAGCAGACAGATGAAGTTCTGTGCAGATGGAAAGACAAACCCCCTAGAATTCAATCTGTGCAGCACTGCTGGCTGCCATTTGGTGGATATGTGGGAAGAATGTGACCAGATGTTCTTTGCCTTGTATCAAGTTCAGGGAGAACTTGATAGGATGAATCTTGCTGTTCATGTCACAGTCTGTTACTTTGTGCCACAGTAGCTAGCAAGGGGACTGTCCTTAACAAGGAAGCAGTGGGCAGATTGCCATTTGTTCTAACAGCCTTTTTGAAGCCTGGAGAACTAAAATTAGATTCAGATAAGAGGTTGGATTCCTTCAGTGGTAACATGTCTGTGTAAGGCTAACTACTGGCTTAAATGCTGTTGTGTAGATGCCCAGTAAGAACTTTACTTAGTAAAGGAAACTGTATTTACATATTCGTAGCACTTAAGTGCCTAGACCTCAGACAGTATTAGTGAATGTGCCCCTTACTGATGTCTGCAGGCAGATACTTTGGTTTCCACTTACACCTTAAATTTCATGAAACGTCTGAGTTTAAAATGTTACACCTGAGCAAATAGTTCTGTCAGCACCACTTTGCTCTGAACTCAGAGGGTGAGTTCAAGGCCATTAAGGTACTGCTTTGCAGTCATCAGTAAGTAGAATATGCATATTGACAAAAACTGCACGCAAAGAAGATTATAGCAGTAACTGTAGCTCAGAATGTTTTGCAAATACAAATGTGCAATGTCTGGCTGGCTCATGATTCAGTTCTTTCTTGGAGTCTTGCATAGTCTGGAATTTTGTGATGCAGATGGAACTGAGCAGGGAGCATGTTCTGTGCCTTATGATGCTGCATGTAGCTTATGCATGCTATGGGTGCTGCTAATCGAGAATATTTACAAGTTCAGGTGCCAAGGGTGGGTGGGCACTTGCAATGTAACTTGAGTACAGATAGGAAATCTTGAATTCAGGTACTCTGGTGAGTAATGTCTGTCTTTGCTTTTGCCATAGTTCTGGTCCAAAATTCAACAGTGCCATCAGAGGGAAGATTGGTCTGCCTCACAGCATCAAATTAAGGTTTCTGACTTTTCTCTACTTTTTATTGTATCATTAGTAGATTTTGTTTAAAGTCAGACTGGAATAGTTGAAAGTTTTCTTAAAATCTTGTTGATCTCTCTTTATAGCAGGCGGCGCTCCAGAAGCAAAAGTCCCTTCAGAAAAGACAAGAGCCCTGTTAGGTAGGAATTTGTACATCTTCGGATTACTTTTTTTCCCCCAATTGAAGTTGGAAAAATAGTGGTGAAATAATGCATGGCTTCTTGCTCTCCACCTTGTACTTAAAAGTAATGCTGGAACTCATTCAGAAAGCCTTTGAGAGCAGAACATAGAAAATATATGGCTTTTCCCCCATGTCATAAATTATCTTCCCCTCCCCCCCATAACAGGGTACAATTGTAAATCATGTCAGTTTGTAAAACATGTCTTGCTTTGCTTTTTGTGTTTCTTTATTCTCAGTCTTTTTACTGTTAGTGATTGGAATCAGCTAGCTTTTCTATTGATCTTAGTAATCTTAAGTAAAGAATGGAAAAGTACTGTAGCAGTGCTTCTTCCTATTCAGTATGTATTGATGTCATTTGTAGAGAAGCCAGGTACCTCTGAAATATATGACATGCTTACCCATTCTTAGGCTTCTCATTTATGGGAAATGAGTTTGGATAGCTGCTAATGAGATTATTCTCTAAAATAATGCAGGTAAATTTAATCAATCTTGCCTTTTTTTTTAATTATTAGCAAACTTCGAGATTGTTGAGTTTAACTTTTTCTTGTGTATTCCCAGTCATTTAAAAAAACCCCAACATTTATAGAAATACAGATACATATTACATGACTGGAAACTCAGTCCAGGATGCAGTATGGTAGTTCTGTCCTGTACTTAGGTACTAAGTCAGACACTTTTTTTCTTTATTTTATTTTAAGCTTTTAACACCTTCAAAGTGTGGTGCATCTAATTTCAGCTAGTGATCAGTATTAAAATAAAATTAATCTAGTGCTTTTGGTGTCAAGGGTAAGAGCAGTTACTGACTATCTGTGGTTTTTTGTGGCTTAATAAGCTGGGAATTCTGTTTGTACAAGTGTTGGTGTTCCTTATGCACTGGCTGGAGTGACTCCAAAGTGACTGGGTAGATGCAAGATTTTTGTTTGCAAAGCCACCAAAAAAAGTTAGTACTGCTTCTAGAGTTCTTGCAGCTAGTTTGTGCTAATTAATCCCATTTTCCTTTTTTTCTTGTCCTTTTCATCTTTTTGACTGCAAGCTCCCTAGGGGTGCTCTTATGTGTTCTGGACAGTAGCAAAATGGCACCTCTATTTAGTTGGGGCTTCTATACTTAAAATTTAATTTTCCAATCATGCTTACTGCTTGCTGTTTGAACAGGATGTTTAGCCATGTTAAAGCAGTAAATATGCTGTTATGTTAATACTAGGTATTCCCTTAATTTCTTGGCCCTGCCTTTCTTAATAAGGCAGGTGTTTTTTTCCCTGTTGGACTTTTAAATGCTGATTATTTTAAGTTTCATGCATGGTCTGGTGATGTGTTCTCTTAATTCAGATTGTTTTTTAATTAAACTTCCCTTTTTACAGAGAACCTATTGATAATCTTACCCCTGAAGAGAGAGATGCTCGAACAGTATTTTGCATGCAGCTGGCTGCAAGAATCCGACCAAGAGACCTGGAAGAATTTTTCTCTACAGTAGGGAAGGTAATTAATAGGGAGGTTAAAATGATTCCTTAAGCTGTCCTAGTACAGGATTGATGTTCTGAAAAATTGTAAGCAAGTGGTTTTTTGAAGCTTCCTATACAGGTGAAGGAGGGTGAATGCTGACCAGCTAATTCTTAAAGGCTCTGAATATGAAAGTGTAGTTTATCAGGAGTTCATTGTTCAGCCTATGACGTGGTGCAAAACATGGCAACATAATTCTGATTGAAACAAGTTATTTTTCAGAAGTTTTCAGTCTTTTTTATGTATCTATGTATCTATCTATCTTATCTGCCGGTTACAGTATAACTTAATTTTGAAAAGCTTTATTTGTTCCATCAGCTGTAAGGTTCTTGCTTAAAGCACTGCAGTACTGCCAAGTAATCACAGAATTGTCAGAGTTGGAAGGGACCTTAAATATTGTCTAGTTCCACGCCCCCTGGCTGGCAGGGACACCTTCCACTAGATTAGGTTGCTCAGAGCCCCATCCAGCCTTGCCTTAAAAACTTCCAGGAATGGGGCTTTTCCCCATCTGTTGCTCCTGTTCTTGTACCAAACTGCATTTGTCTTTGAATGGCAACTTTTAATGCTGGATTGCACCTGTGATAACATTTGTTAAGATAGGCTTACACTACTTTAGATTTGCAGGACAATTACAAAACCATTGTCTTGGCAATAATTGCCTGGTTATTAATACCTTTCTGAGAAATGGAGTTCATGAAGATGTGTTTTTCCTCTTTAGCAGAATTTCTGTGCTTGCTTTTCAGGTTCGTGATGTGCGAATGATTTCGGATAGAAATTCCAGGCGTTCAAAGGGAATTGCTTATGTAGAGTTTGTTGATGTTAGTTCAGTGCCTCTGGCAATAGGACTGACTGGACAGAGAGTCTTGGGTGTACCAATTATAGTACAAGCATCACAGGTAAGGAGTTGTATTACCTCAGTTTTATTCATGTTGAGTGGTGTCTCTTCTATCTTGCTGGGAAAGTTTGCAAATTTGGTTACTGTTGAATGTTTGGAGAACTTTAACAAGAATGGTTATTAAAGGTAATTATATATGGACCTTCGTTTCCCATAGTTGACAGGGAAATTAAAGCAATTAATGACAGTTGAAAAGCATTTTGAAAATACAGATGTTAAGGAAGTAGTCGTAATTAAACTAATACTGCTACAGTATTGTAGTGTGTATTATGTATGCTTTCCAGCATATTTAAAAAGTAAAGTGTTAATTTACTAGATAAAAGCCAGAGTTCTGCTTGAAGTTGTTCAGTTTGAGGGCTCTTGGGAGCTGTGTCCACATTCTTGGTCATGGTCTTGGATTTTCTAGATTTTATGTAAGTCTGATAGATACTGTGCAGCTGATGTATGTAGTGTGCTTGTGTTTTTTGGTGAATCTGGTAGATGTATACTGCTTAGGGGTTTATTATTAAATTCTTCCAGAAGGTGAGTTTTTCTTTTTTCATTTGCTTAGGCAGAGAAGAACAGAGCAGCAGCAATGGCAAATAATCTGCAGAAGGGCAGTGCTGGTCCAATGAGGCTCTATGTGGGATCATTACACTTCAACATAACTGAAGATATGCTTCGAGGAATTTTTGAGCCGTTTGGCAGGGTAAATTTTAAGTTGACATACTGTGTTACCACATTAGTTGTAAAGAACTCAGCTTCTGGAAATATTTTGCAGGCATGAAGATGAATTATTTGTTTATTTTTCTCCCTCTCCTGTGCCTGTACATCCACAAAGCTTTAAATGTATATTTAGTATTGGAGGAAAAAAAAAAAAACAACTTTGATTTGTGGTAAGGTTCAGTGATTTTGAATGGCAGGTCTTATGAAAGAAAGCTGAGAATTCAGTGAGTATCTAAAATGTACTTGCCTCCCCCACTCTGATTGTGAAAGGGGGCCCCATTTCACAGGTTAAAGCACAAAGCACAGAATTGGGTCTGAGTTCTGTTCACTGTGAATGTAATGTTTCATCTGTTTCTGATGACTTTTGCTTATGTTTTGGCTTGTTACTACCGTGAGTTGGTGGTGTGTCCCATACAGATCTGACACAGGCCCCTTTTCGCTCTTGATCATTAGGCCCTAGTGTGCAGCATGTTGTTGTAGAGGGTTCTGGAAGTGAGCAGGCCTAACCTGAAGTTTCCAGTGGTATCACAATAAGTGTTAGTTGTGGTATATTATCATTAGATGGGGAAAAACTAATGTACTTCATACGCTGCTTAATGGTGGGCAAAAAAATACTCGATTCCATTGATGTTTTTTCATACTGTCTTCGGATATTAACCCTGCCTTATACATACTGCAACAGTGCTTTTCAGATGCTCTGTTCAGATTCATTATGTGTATCCCTTTAATTCACTGTTGTGTAAAAGCCTGGAAAACTGCAGCAATTTATTAAATCTTAATCCATGTGGCTGTTCTTTGTTTTTGCTCAAAATCTGGCAGTAGTATGAATGTAATTTAGAACACTTACATGTAGAGCTGTGAAGGTTTTTTGTTCTCATTCCACATACTCCAGTCTTAAACTCAGTCCTTCCTCTTACTTCTGTGTTGCTGTCTTTTCTCAATACTATCTTATGGCTCGTGAATGACTTACTCATAGGTTTTCAACTCAGCAGCTGTAAACTTCAAGGAATTCTCTTATGCCAATAATGCCGAATGTGCAACACCTTCTTAAGGCCCCTACTTAAGTGATGGATGTTGCTTTTCTTATCTTGTAAAATGGGGTTCCTTGGTGTATGAGGTGCCAAGAGTATAACGTTCCAGTTAGGATTTGATGGAGTCTGCATGCTTGTTGTCTGCTAGAGTGTTGTATCAGGACCAAGCGGCTGCCTGTATCTGGACTCCCAAGGATAAGTTGTCCGGCAAGCACCCTTGTGTTTACATGCTTCTGTTTTAGCATCAAAATACCTATCTAGCTTCCTGTACACCAATTTTGACTTCACAAGGAGTGATGAACTGAGATTAAAAAAAGTGATTTCACATGCATATATTTGGCAGCATGGTATTCAAGTTTTGATACGTTGTGATTTACTCAAAAATGTTTGATAATAGCTTTATTATTTTTCAGATTGAAAGCATTCAGCTGATGATGGATAGTGAAACTGGACGCTCAAAAGGATATGGATTTATTACGGTATGACCAGAATTGCCAGACAATTTCTCAGTGTAAATTACAGTTTCTCAGTGTAACCTTCCCGTGTAGTAGCATTGCTTACTTAGCAATCTCTGCTAAGTCTCATCTTAGAAATCACGTTGCAGGATGTGTAATAATGGCCTTGTCCTTAGTTTCTGCTAGTTCTCTGTGGGTATTGTGGTTGAACAATGCACATGTTTAGAATAGAGTACTACGCTGTGTGGTCAGTGCCTGATAAAGCAATGCTGCCTGCTTTAATAGTAAACACTGACATTTTCACAGTGCTGTGAAAATGATTGAATTTTGAGCTTTTTAAGGGAAATAGAATTTTGGAGCCTAAACATCGCAGATGAAAACAGCTTTCCTCTTTACCATCAGATAATGTGATTTTTTTGAACTTGCGTTTCTTGACTGACCTGGCAGTTTGTAATGGAAGAAGTGCCTCAGCTGAGTCCTCTAGCACATAGAGACTAACTATGTAGCTAATATATGATGGTTTTAACACTGGCATAGTATTTTTATGTTTAATTTCATGTTATGCAGCATAAAGCAGAACATGTGTTGGGAATAGCCAGTAAATGCATAGCAGTTACAAGGTTACAAAGGAAGTGACTGTCATTTGTGAAAAACACTGAAAGAGAGCCACAGCCAGGACTTCTGCTGGTTGCAGTATCTAGATGCTCTAGCTTCAACAGCAATATATATATATATATAATTTTTTTTTAAATACACTCTTATCTGAATACAGGAAAGTAAATATCCAAACTTGTGTGTGTTCAGCTGAAATAGAAAATACAGAGCATATTGAAGTTAGCTTGTAGTTATTATTTCAAATTTAGTATTTCTCATGTTTATGTAACTGTGGATATTACATACGGAAGTATTGCTTGGTCCTGTAGGCAGTATTACTGAGTGTATATTTTTCCAATCTACAGTTCTCAGACTCTGAATGTGCCAAAAAGGCCTTGGAACAGCTCAATGGATTTGAACTGGCTGGTAGGCCGATGAAAGTTGGGCATGTAACTGAGCGCACTGATGCTTCCAGTGCAAGTTCATTTTTGGACAGTGACGAGTTGGAACGGACTGGAATTGACTTGGGAACAACTGGTCGCCTTCAGTTGATGGCAAGACTTGCAGAAGGTATGTGTGATGATTAATAGGAAATGTTTGAAAGTACAGAAGTTTGCAGAGTTTGCATCGATGCACCCCCCCAGAGTATTATGCTAAATGCATGGAATGGTATTTTAAAGCTTTTGAGAACAGTACGGTTTCTGTCACTTCTGTTACTGTATGTCTGAGTGAGAAGTGCTTCCTACAAGGCGCATTTATATTCTGTTCCAGGTACTGGTTTGCAGATTCCCCCAGCTGCACAGCAGGCTCTGCAGATGAGCGGATCTTTGGCATTTGGAGCTGTGGCAGGTAAGAAGTGACAACCTATTTATTTTTCAGAAATAATTTATGCTTTATAGTTCTGAGACAAGAAGTACTTAACTACATTCTGTGATCTTTTTAAAATGAGAATGTAGCTATTACAGCATGTTTTACGAACAATAAAACATGAGCAAATAAACAGTAACAGTATATGACAGCTCTGATAGCCGTGATTCACTTTGCATTATTTTTGGCAAATCTGTTGTAGTTCACTTAATTCATTTAAGCCTTCATTTCTTTATCCTTACTATTCCCTCTACTAATGGGGACTTATGTTCTACTACAGGGTATATGTTGACTGTTAAAAATAACAGGCTCATAACTGAGAGGGAATTGATCAGTCTGAAAAAACAGCTGTACCAGGAGCAAGAAGGTTACTAGGACTTTATGGGGGGGACAGCAATTAAGGCTACAGTAGTGTTAAGGTTTATACAATGTGTGTCCCAGTGAGGAAGAGCACTGCATGCCAGGGAAATTGTGAGTTGCTTGGAATTGCTTATAGTTTGAGTGTTCTACAAGTGGGTATGTTGGAAGTGTTATTGAGACTTATATTATGAGAGGGAATGAGGCTGAGGATACAGTTGCTGCTGCTGGTTCATAACTGGCCTCAACAAACTGTTCAAGAGGATGTCAGAACTAAAGCAATGAGTGGCTTCTCACAGGACATCAGAGATTTACACAGCGAAATAATGTTTTATTAATACAAGAACAAAGGGCAGTAGAAAATACTTGAATATCACAAATAACTAGATGCTGAAATGTGTGAGAAATGTCAAGAGGTCAACAAAGAATAGATGGCATTGTTTTGTTTGTCTTCCAGCAGAGTTTGTGGGAGAAACGATTCAGACTTAAGATACAGCTGAATCATGTTTCTGAAGTTCTATAGATACACTCTTGGAATGAAAAGGACCTGGGTAGTTACAGAGAATATGGGCTGAAGAGCAAGGTGTTTTTTTTTTTTCTATTTGAGAAGAAAAAGATGAAAGACACAGTAGCAAGGAAGAAGATTGCCTTTAATGTAGATGATTAAATGGTGTGACAGTCTTGCTTGAAAACAAGTGTGGTCAATGGTAAATGAGAGAGATATTAAAAAAACCAACTCACCAGTCCTTTCCTCACCCTCATATTTGAAACAAGCCAAAGAAATCAAATCACCTCAACTCAGGTACATGGCCAAAGATGTCTGACACAGCTGAGCTGTCAGGATAGTATGGAATCAGCAGTAGACAGTGTGGCTGTGGAGGAATAAATAAGGCTGAATACAGACTTTGAAGAATGTGCATGTTTAGTAACTATGGAAATAAAAGTGGTAGGAGTAGCATTGTTTGTTCCACTTGTGCAAAAGGAATAATGCAGGCATGTGCAACTTAAGTAACTTTGGGAAAAGATAAAGCTTTATACTACCATAGAGTCATGAGCTATCCCCAGAGTGAGATTTGGTTATGGATTAAAGATCTCTTTACTCTTGTTAGAGAAAATTACTACCAGGAAATATGTCATTATGGGAGACTTTAACTTCCCTGATACAGATTGGAGAAGAATTGCTAGTAATAATGGTGGGGCGCAGATATTCCTGGATGTGCTATCCGACAAATTTCTTCATCAAACACTCAGTGACTCATGAAGAGGGGATGCTATTTTAAACTCAATTTGGTAAGTAATGGAGACCTTATGGATGAGAATAGAAATGACCGTTGACTTGAGGGGTCATGAGTTGCTCAAGTTTAAAGGGAAGGATAAATGAAACAGGTTTGTAACTTAAGGCTTCTGATTTCAAAAATGGTGATTGAAGAAAGAAAGGTGATAAAAGTCCTCTGGTCTAAGCAACTTGGGTGTGTGAACAGGCAGGATGTACAAAGTTTCTTCAGTTCCAAACTGCTAATGCTATATTGGATCTGTATTCCACAGAAAGAAGAAACAGTCCTGTTAGAAATGGGCACCACACTGAACTGAGTGATTAACTATCTCAAGAGAAATAAGGAATAAGCACAGTGCCTATGAAGACTAGGAGGAAGGACTGAAAATAAAACAATATTTTTAGTTTAGTAACTAGATGAAAATTGCCTGCCAACACAGCAAGTTAGACCTTGTGAAAGACTTGTGAAAGCGTTAGATGAAGACTTGCTAGCTGAAGAGAACAAAAAGGAAGGGGGGCTGAGGTTGAATAAAAATACTCCCAAGATGTTTCAAAAGAATCTCATTACCTCAGTTTGTAGTGGGGACACTGGTCATAAAGTTTGGACTTTGGGGAAGGTAAACTAGGAATATGGATTAAAAAAGCCTATTCACAAGGTAGAAGCAAAGCTAAAAGTAAAAGCTGAATATACTCAGTTCTCAGTAGTAAGAAAACTCCCATCAAATTAGTGAGGGAATAGGTATGCGAAATATGAGGTCTGGTATCTTGTATTGTCAAGAAATATTTTAAATCAGTGATACAATATATAGCTGGAACATCTAATTCTAAATTGCCTACACTTAAAAGCAAGGAAGAACATAATCTTGCCTGTTTCCAGTTCCTATTACTCCACTTCTCTTCTTTGAAAGTCATAGTAAAGATGGGTAAACTGGAGAATAAAGTGTAGCATACTTTGAGAGACTGCATTTAAAGATGTATGTCTCTGATGAATCTGACTTTCCTAGTCAGAGGAGCCGTAGTAGCACTTCTCTCTCAACTTTTGTGTTATTTGAAAGCTGATAATCTGGAGAAGTGGATGCTGCAGGAAGTACAAGGTGTGTAAAGAAGCTGTCTCAAAGCAAGAGAGTTTTTTTCAGGCGAAACCTAGAAGGCTGAGAGGCTGTTGTTGAAACCAGAGTTCAGGTGTTGGGCTGGTCTTGTGTAATACTTACATGAATAACAAGAGTCAACAAGAGTAGGAGTGTGGTGAGTAAATGCAGAAGTGCTGTCAAAAAGGAACGTTTGGAGTGTTGTACATTGTTCACCTATTGAAGGTTGAGACACATTCTAGTTATATTGCCTGGGAATTTAGCAGTGAAAGTTGGACAAGGAGGAGGAAAATACCTAGACCCTCCAGTTTATCAGTAAGTGGATACGAACTGTCAGTGTGATGCATTTTGGAAAAGGCAGCTATGTTCTTACAATTAGCATACTTGAGCATCTGAGCAGCAACATCACATTCGTGGACAGTTCAGGTCACTCATGTTCAGGATGCGTTGAATCAAAGTAAAATAGGGGAACTACAGAATTAGTTTTATGAGAGACCTGAGAGCTTGTATGTTAACCCCATGGGGAAAACTCCAGCAGGAAAAGGAATTGAAACTAAACAGGTGTAGCCGTGTACTTCCTGCTCTCTAAACATGAGGCTGTAGAACACTGTTGTAATTCTTTGTGAGACAAAACATGCCTTACTTTGGGAAGGAACTGTTTGTGAAAAAGACTGAGATATTGTGCTGCAATAAAGGGACAAATAGGTGTTATCATCCAGGACCTCTATTGGATCTGCTGTTCTGTTGTAAGTAATTACTAGAAAACTGGGGAATACTTGGTGGGGTTTTGTTTATTTAAAGCTAGCTATGCTTCAAAATAAAGATGCAAATTTAGTTTGGTTTAGGACACAAAATGCGTTTATTTTTGTCTTTCTGTTTTCTATGTATTAAGCATGTATTGCTTCTTACAGAACATATGGAAAAAATTACTTTGATCATAACTTGACAGATGTGTTGATTTAAGTTTGCACATACTATTTGAAACTGCATTTAGGGAACAGTAACAGTTGTCAGTGAAGGGTGACAGTGTTTCTAAGTTCTGGTTGAATTTAGAAGTGAGAGGAGACTTCTTCAATCATGAGCAACAAGAACATTTGGTTATCTGGTGAAAGATTTGGTGGGCCGGGGGTTGTTTCAGAGGTGGTAGTTAACAAGCCTATGGAACTTACTGCCATAAGGTGCCATTAGTCAATCTTCCTGTGTTTAGAACAGATGTGAGTCTTGGCCCTAGACAGAATTTACACTGGAGATCTGTGTAGGTTGGCCATGTCTGGTGCGGGTGGTCTAGAACATTCTTTTACAGAGGCCAGGCTGGCTGACATGTAGTGAGTTCAACTGTATGATTGAATGTGCAATTGTGTCAGAATTGCAGAAGTCTGATTTAGACTAGACTGATGTAGGAGACATGGGTATTGTCATGCATGACAATATTCTGAACAGTGAGTTCACACGGATCTGACACACACACATGCACAAAAGATGTGCAGCGAGTGGTTGCGTTTAATCTACAAAGTATATAAAATAGGCCAAGCAAAAGTTTAAGAGTTACAGGTAGAGACTATATACAAGAAAATGGCTAGCAAGAGCTACTGTTAACAAGCATCCTTTTATACCTTTAAGAAAGAATAACAAACTGTCATGTCATATATTAATTGGCTAAAGTTAGCTTAGTGTCCAGCTACTATTGGTCACACAGTCCATGGGAGATGCCAAACTTTCTCTCCACAGCTGCATCTCAAGTCTGCTTTTTGCTGTTCTTGTTTTTCCTTCTGTATCACCTTCTCAGCATTCTCATGGGTACAGGGTAATCTTGTCAAGGTCGAAGTCCGAGGTTCCCATGGGACTTAGAGACCAACTATCCACCACACGTGGGGTCTTACTAATATATATATATATTTTTAAACAGATTTGTTTACAAAAAAGTTTGAGTAGTATTTAACTAGGTAATTAGTTACAGATTTGGCTAAATCCATGCAGTTTCTCTAGAAAATACAGGCTAAGACAGTATGCCCTGTTACGGTATTTCTCATTCTGTGGAGTTCAGGATTTCTTCTGTGTTCGCATCCAGAGGAAAAACGTGCTGAATGTAGCCAGTTCTTGTTACCGCTCAGCCTTCAGAGCTGGCACCATCCATCTTCTTATCTGTCATGCTGGTTCCCAGTGTGCGCTCTTCTATGGAAATCATTTGGAAAGGCACTTGAGGAAGTCTTGTTTGCAGAGCTCTCACTGCCTAATACTTAGATTAAAATCCAAATTTGTGTTGTTCGTCCCTCAGTTTGTGGAGGAGGGCTTACTAGAAAGGGAAGAAGTATGTTGATACCTTCAGGTATTTCCAAGTATGCTTGGAAGCTTATTTAAGAGTTCTATCACTCACTGCTTTCTGAACAAGTGAACTTCAGTCTTCTAACTCCTTGTGTTTATCTGAATTAAATTGGCACATAAGTGAAGAGGCTTATGCTTGCATTATTTCTTGCATTCTGAAGTTTTCTTTGGGTTTAAAAATATAGAATATTGAAGTCATATACTTGGAAATGGTTAGAAAGTCTGCGTTTTGTCTTGTTTCCGTTAGTTCAAATTGGGACAGCTGTGTTATTAAACAATTAGTTTTTTCTTGGCAAACTAAGTGTTTTGAACATTTGAAAAAGCTTTGAATTTGCAAACTGCCAAAGTAGCTTTCATCATGATGACATTTATATGAAAAAAAAAAGGTATTACCTTACTCTATTTGAAATTAAATTTGATAACTACTTTTGGAATATCAGATTTGTATAACTGTATGCTTAAATTGTGTCTGTTAGTAAAGATACCAAACTGCAAATGCTGGTAAGAATTGCTGTAATTATTTTCTCATGGAACAAAATATGTCTCACTCAGTTTTCAAGCACAGCAAAGACAAGGAGGAGACAATGCATTGACTTAAAATACATGCTCATGTCTTTCCTTCTAAGGCTTGTTTCTCTATGAAATTTGCTTACCTTTGTGGTCATGGAATATCTATTCCAGTACAGAATATTCCAGCTGAGACACTGAAATTAGTGAAACTAAAGAGGAACAGTGGGAGTTGGTTGAGGTACTTGAAAAATCTCTTAACCACAAACACAACCTAAACCTGGTTGGCAGGTAAGGATGTAATAATGCTAGCAAGCATACTAATTAAATTCTATTTATTTTTCTTCAGATTTGCAGACAAGACTGTCTCAGCAGAATGAAGGTAAACTGGCATTTGATGGAATTTGTCACCAGTAGGTTTTGTTGCAGATGTTTTTAAATGAAATGCTTCTGGTGTAGAGCTTGTCAGCAGCCTGAGAAATTGTATTTGTGTCTGTAGGAATTGTACACTTGTTTGGTTACTGGCTGGAAATAACAAAATTTATGTTGAACACCTCCCCAGCGTTGGTAACAATCCCCATCCATATGTTAATCCTAGAAAATGAGTGGGTGGTGTGGTTTGTTTTTTTGTTTGTTTGAGGTTTTTTTGTTTTTGTTTTTTGGGGTTTTTTTTTTTTTGGGGGGGGGGGGGTTTTTTCTTTTTCTGTTTTTTTCTAAAAAGATGGTTCACTTTCTTGGCTTTTTGGCATGCTAGAAAAGGCAATGTCTTCACAACTGCNTGTGTTTGTTTGTGGGTTTATATGTGGTTGGGTGTGGGGTTTTTCTTGCCTTAGAGGTAGGGACTAGCGGGATATTTAAGAATTGAGAGGTTTGGATTACTCTCCCTGGATTAGTCATCTCCTTACTCTGTGCAGCCCTTAATGTCTGCATATTGTAGAGAGGGGTGGCCATTATTTCTGCTGAATTAACAGAAACTTGGAGCGTATGGAAAGGGAAGCCTATAGACGGTGATTATCTCTAATGATAAGCAACAATGACATTAATCACAGAATATTAGGAGTTGGAAGGGACCTCGAAAGATCATCTAGTCCAACCCCCCTGCCACAGCAGGATTCCCTAGACCAGGTCACACAGAAGCGCGTCCAGACAGGTTTAGAATACCTCCACAGAAGGAGACTCCACAACCTCTCTGGGCAGTCTGTGCCAGTGCTCTGTCACCCTCACTGTGAAAAAATTTCTGTGTATTGACACGGAATCTCCTATGCTTCAGCTTACAGCCATTGCCTCTTGTCTTGTCAACTGGGCTTCACTGAGAAGAGCCTAACCCCATCCTCCTGACACCTACCCTTCACATATTTAAAAGCATAGATGAGGTCACCCCTTAGCCTCCTCTTCTCCAAGCTTAAGACACCCAGCTCCTTCAGCCTTTCCTCATAAGGAAGATGTTCCAGCCCCTTCATCATCTTTGTGGCTCTGCACTGGACTCTTTCAAGCAGTTCCCTATCCTTTTTAAACTGAGGGGCCCAGAACTGGACACAGTATTCCAGATGCAGCCTCAGCAGGGTAAAGAGGAAGAAGAACCTCTCTTGACCTACTGACCACACCCCTTCTAATCCACCCCAGAATCCCATTGGCCTTCCTGGCCACAAGAGCACACTGCTGGCTCATGGTCATCCTTCCATCCACCAGGACCCCCAGATCCCTTTCTCCTTCACTGCTCTTCAACAGCTCAGTCCCCAGTCTTTACTCATACATGGGGTTGGTCTTTCCCAGGTGCAAGACTCGACACTTGGCCTTATTGAATCTCATTAAATTTCTCCTAGCCGGACTCTCCAGCCTGTCTAAGTCTCACTGAATGGCAGCACAACCCTCTGGTGTGTCAGCCACTCCACCCAGTTTAGTGTCATCAGCAAACTTGCTGACAGCACGCTCTGTTCCCTCAGCCAGGTCATTAATGAATAGATTGAAAAGTACTGGTCCCAGTACTGACCCCTGAGGGACTCCACTAGACACAGGCCTCCAACTAGACTCCATCCCATTGACCACAACTCTCTGACTTCTGTCCTTCAACCAGTTCACAATCCACCTCACTACCCAATCATCCAGACCACACTTCCTCAGTTTAGCTGCAAGGATGCTGTGGGAGACAGTGTCAAACGCTTTACTGAAATCAAGATAACCACATCCACTGCTCTACCCTCATCTATCCACCTGATTATGTCCTCATCAAAGGCTATCAGGTTGGTCAAACATGACTTCCCCTTGGTAAACTCATGCTGACTGCTCCCAATGACCCCCTTATCCTTGATATGCCTAGAGACAGAGTCTACTTCGTAGTCACGGAGAGAGAGTAAAAATCTGTTCTACAGATAAAATATTTGCAATTTTAGTTGTCAAATATTTTCTACATTATGCATTTCCAAGGGACAAAAGTGTGGATATACTTTTTTGAAGGCTAATTCAGTGTGCTTAAAATACATTTTGAGAACTCTCAAGATGTGTGTCATTTCCTGTGAAGTGAGTTGGGCTGGCGTCACTCCATCTTGAGCTGCTGCTTGGCTTCCATGATGAGGAAAAAAACCTAAGGTGCTCCTGGCATATAACTTGTGAAGAATTTTTAGATGCACATGAAGATGCATGTATCTGCCTTTAAATGTTTAAATTGAAAATCTACCAAAATCAAGGTTATTTTTCTCTTTTCTGCTTCAGCTGTAGTTCATCTGTGCTATTTTCTGTATTGATCAATTCAAAAGTTCTCTATCATAGATCATGTCTAATTGGAAGGTTTGCTTTCCTGCCCTCAGTTTTCTTGTTTAGTTAGAACTGTTGCTATTATTGATGAGTGTTGGGATTTTAAAGAATAGATAGAAGATACTCACTGAAATGAGAGCTATGCATATTGGGTTCTTAGATTTGTTACTGTTTGTTTTTCCATTACAACAGTTCTGGCTGCAGCTGCTTCTGTGCAACCACTTGCAACACAGTGCTTCCAGCTTTCCAATATGTTTAATCCTCAAACGTAAGTGATTTATCATTGTCTGTTTGTGTGGCATTTGTTGATGACTTCAGTGTCTGAGAAGGGAATTAGGAATTAGTTGTTGCAGTGGGTTTTTTGATGATTTTATCAGAGCGATAATCCTATCTCTATCCTGTTCTTCCTCCACCTGCTACAGTGAAGAAGAAGCTGGCTGGGATACAGAAATTAAAGATGATGTCATTGAGGAATGCAACAAACATGGAGGAGTTATCCACATCTATGTAGACAAAAACTCTGCTCAGGTAAGCCTGGGTCCACAGAGACACTGAGCAGCTTCTAGGAGCTTTGTTGCTTTGTAGTGTATGGAGGGAGCATTACAAATACTGATTTTTGTCCTACCCACCTGCCCAACCTGAATCTAAATTTCTTGAAGTTACTTTGCAGAATCTAGGTGTTTCACTCCTATTTCAAGTCTGCTTTTATAGAATGAGTCTGTCAGTATTGCCTAGATGGGATTGTTCTGCCCTGGTAATGCACTTGGCTCTTAGAAACTTTTGTTATTGTTTTGATGCTTGTCGTGAAGACTTGAGTCACTCAGAACCCTTTCATGTGGATTACTGAGACATCAGATGAGCTGCAGTCTCATTAAACATACAAAGTTTTCCTATCATTTTAAAATCTTGAAGATCACCGCTACTGGACCACTGGTCTGATGGGAGGTAGAAACCTTTTCTAAAGTATGATAGTCAATTACCATCTTAGAGAAAACAAAGTGTCATTTAATAGATGGGAAGAAAAAACAACCCCATAACAAAAAAACCCCCAACATGCAACCACCCCCCAAAAACACAACCCCCAAATCCCCAAAAGAAACAGCAGCCCTCAGCATACCTCATGTAGATTATGGGCACATAAAGGTGCAAATCAGTTCATGTTAGCAAGAGGATTTAAAAGAAGCTACCGCTTCTATACTATGAGTCAGCTGTTTGTTGCGCTAGATCAATTTTGTCACAAGAGCACAGTGATGGTAAAGATTTACCCCACTGATACTTAAAAATACTGTGTCTGAATGCAAGTTTCCGCTGTGCTGTTCTGGTTTCCAGGCTTAGATTCTGGTCATGTTATCTTTTAAGTGGTTTCAACTCCTGTCCTTTCTAAGGCTCTTTTCCAGACAGCCGGACTTGCTAGGCTAAAGGCTCTTGGTCATCACATGTGGTTTGTTGTCGGTGGAAGGATTACGGTCCCAACTGCACTCTTGGTGTTGTTCCACACTGTGGGATACTGAGGGAACACTAAAGCTTTGTGTTGCTCTGTCTCATTTCAAGGTTTAAGCAGGGTGAGGCTGAGAACCAAACTGCCTGTTAATTGCTTAGTGCCTTAAAACATCAGCCTCTGATATCTCATTTCCCCTTTGAGAAGGAATGAGTTAGCTCAGAGTGGGAAGAATTAGTGTTGCTTAACTGTGAGCATCTGTAGGTTTTGCAGCTGTTGAGTGTGAATAATGCAGTACTCTGGATTAGGCTGGTTTAGTGTTCAGTTTGCAGATAGGAAACTTCAGGTGTCTCTGGCACAGATCAGTCAGGTACATCAGGTATCATCTTAGACACAGCTTGCTCTGCTGTGGTGGGATTTTTTTCCCTTCGTCTCAGTCCTTGTTGAGGTGAAAACAGATGCTGAAATTCATGTAGAATTCTTGCAGTATCAGTCTTCCTTGAAGTCCTGGACATCCTTACTGCCCCGAGGAGTGCTTAATTCCTCTGAAAACCAGGCTGTGAACTTGCACATCTAGTTGGGCATTTCTGGTTGATTTACAGAATTTGATGTACTCCTTGTTATTTTCTGTTTCATGTCAGATTTCTAATCAGGAGCCATTAGGCCCTCTCTTTAAAGGGTTATCACATGCAAGTAAGCAATCTATTGTTGATTTTAGATCAAGCTCACTTTTGGTCTCTTTTGCAAATTCCTATTTAGAAAAGTTTTATACTAAGTTAACTGTTAATGTCTGGTGTCGCTCTGTAACCCATGTCAGTCAAAACCTGCACAGAGCTCTGTGTTCTCATGCTCAGTCTTTGGTACTGGTTAATACCAGCAGGAGGATAGCGAGGCAGATTGGCCTTGCTCACAGCTGTACTGGAGTAAGTGTCTTCAGAATGATCATGTGGGATGTTTCTCAGGCTCATCACAGACTGGAACACTTCTGTATTACAGGGCAATGTGTACGTCAAATGTCCTTCGATTGCTGCTGCCATTGCAGCTGTAAATGCGCTGCATGGGAGGTGGTTTGCAGGTGAGTGCACTTCATGTAGAGACCTACATTTATTCACTCATTACAAAAATGACCAAGTACTGAGTTGTTTGTTGTTGGTTTTTTTTTTTTAATTTTCTGATTAGGTAAAATGATTACAGCAGCATATGTACCTCTTCCAACGTATCACAGCCTTTTCCCAGACTCTATGACTGCAACCCAACTACTGGTTCCTGTTCGACGATGAAGATGGATTTAGTCAGTTTTGTACATAGTTATTTTTTGGAGGAAGATTGAGTTATCTTTTATTTAGATAAAGCTAAAGGAAAGGATTTAATGTCATTTTGTGTACACTTCCTGCTATCTTTAAAAATAAAATGAAGTAAGCAGAAATGCAGTGTGTTCATTCTCCCTAACTAGCATTTCCACTGTATACAAAGCTGTTGACTTCTTGTTCTGCCTTGTAATTCTTGTACATTTACTAAGGTGATCTGTAGGAACTGAGAAGTAGCTGATAGAAAATAAGTTCTCTGTAAAAGGCAGATGGGACATAATGAAATTTTTAATGTTTCACAAGCCTTTCTTTTAATGCAGCAATTACATTTTACATTTCACTAAATGTAGGTGATCTGCTAAAGGTTAATATCGGAGATAGGCTATGAAGGGACACATTTAGTGTTTTGTATAAATGGAAATTCAAAAGGCTACTGAAAGCTGACTCTGGACAGCCACTCAGCTTGCTTTGTGCTGAATAATTGATAAGAATAGAAGGATTGAAGGGTTTTATTTCTTGATGGTAACTTTTGATTAATGTATCTGTAAAAGTTTCTTTGTAAATACTGTGTGAGGTGTGTCTTAAGTTTCCAAACAAAACGATCTCTGCATTTCCAGATAAGTTTCTATATATGCAGCATAGCACAGTTGAAGGATTTCAGCTGAGTTTGAACATTGGTAGGAAATACAGAAAGTGTTTTGTTCTGGTTGCATATATTCTTTGCTCTTTTTAAGCTCTGTGAGCTCTGAAATATATTTTTGGGTTACTTCAGTGTGTTTGACAAGACAGCTTGATATTTCTATCAAACAAAGACTTTCATATTGCAACAATCTTTGTAAGAACCACTCAAATAAAATTCTCTTTAAAAGGCTTTCATGAAGCTTTATTTCTCTGCTCTCCTAGTGGGACTTAAGCAGTGTTTGCTGAAGGCTGGAGGTGAGTGGTAGCTGCTGTACAGTGGTAATGTTCAGAACGCCTCTCCTCCAGGAGAAAGTGTAGGAACTGGTTCCTGCTGTTGGGAACCCTCTGTGTATGGTTTTAAGGGCCTGTGGATTTTCTGTCTGTACAGGTGGTAGATGACTCTTGCTCTTAGGCCTGCTGCAGATTCATTCCAGAGGTCACTCCCTGCCCACCTCTGCCTGCAGCTTTCACATGATTGTGGGGATGGAGCAGTAACTTCTGTTCACTTTTAGTCTGGTTTCTGTAGGGAAGGCTGCCCAAGTGGCTCACCCTCTTGGTATCCCTTTCCCACCTTCCCAGTCCCTTGTGACCACTGGCTGCATAAGCTGCGTTTGACAAGCATGTGGAGTGTAAGTTCTACCCAGGTGGGTGGAAATGGGCTTGAGTGATGCTGCCAGTGCTCAGAGATGGAATGTGGTGGTGACCTGGCCTCCAGCTGTTTGCAGGGGGAGGAGGGGTGTGGTGTGTGTGTGCAGCTGTGGCTGAGCTGTTGCAGGGTAGGAGACTCCAGAAATCCAGGGGGGAACTGGGAGGGAATGGGACTTGGGAACTGGGGGTGATATACAGGCAGATGCAAGGAGCAAGGAATGTACTACAGGAGTGTGGCACAGCTGAAGAAGGCCAACCAAAGCTGCTTTCTACTTTTGCTTGAACTTTAGTTGCCAGTTTTAATCCACTAGTGCCAGTGGGAGTAAAACTGTCAAGCTATGCCACAGCAGCTATGTTGCTCGACTTTGCTCTCATTGGTGCAGTCTGTCAGGTTACTGAGCTGCATTACAGCATACAGACCAGGTGTTAGTGGCAGATTTGTTTGTCTCCCTTACATAACGTGGAGAAACTGCACTTGTACTAGGTTGAGGGTCTGTAGGTGCTGGTTCAGGTTCTGGTACTGCTAACCTGTCCTACCCTTAAATAGAAATAAAAGCAGTGCAAAGATAAGCTTTGTTTCAAAATGCAAATAACATGCAACAGTGAACTAATGTTTCCTAGTTCAGCTGTAGGCATCACCAAAGAGATTGGTGAATGGCAGGAAGTCATCAGGGCCCTGTTCCTCCTTGAGAAGTGCTGAGCAGCTTGCAGAGTCCTTAAGGCAGAGTCCTTAAGGCCAGTGCAGCTCCTGCTGGTGAGGCCCTTTCTCCTGAAAGCAGACAGGGCAGGTTCTGCTGCTGGCAGCAGCTACAGCTGTTGGCTGTGCAGCAGCCTCCTGTGCCTCACTCAGGGTGCAATGCTGTGTCCTTCAGGGCTGTGACAGGAAGTACAGTCAAGCTGTGGTGTTACATGCTGGTCACAGGACTTCCTGAGGAGAGCTTTAGAGAGGGCGTTGCTGAAGGCCCAACAGGGAGGTTATATCTCCTATTTCTGGTGTCATCCCTTATCGCTTCTGGCTGTCATGGGACAGGAGTGATTGCCCATTTTCCAGCACTGTGATGATTTCCAGCTCTAGAAGTACAGCTGTATCTGTAACTGCTGTTCCCTGACTGCATCCTGCACCCACATGCTGTCAGGCTGTCTGGAAGAAGGTGCCAGAGTTGCTGTAGCTTGCCCTCGGTTGCAGAGGGACTTGCCCAGGTCCTTCTGGGGTCCCTTGCTCCCTGTGAGGGCCATTTGCCTCATACTGCCTGGAACTCAAAAATGGAGCCAGCTTCAATCCACCTATTTTTGCAAGAGGAGAGAAGTTTGATAGTTGATCCAAGTTAGCCACAGTTAACCAGACTTGGGAACATGTGAATGCAGTGGAACAGTTTGACATCTACAGATGGGGAACACAAGCTGCCCAAGTAAGAGAGGGTGCTGCTCTGCCACCTGTGAAAGAGGAACTTTAATGTACTACAAAGGATTAATCTTGTTGTCATGAGAGTAAGAGATGGGAGGAAAGCAGAAATTTGGTAAAAAGGTTTACAATCAGCAGAGGAAGGAGGTTGGTGCTTCACCAGTTCATGAGGAGCTCTCATCTCCAGGTATCTAAAGATTTTTATTAGGTACAGTGGAGGAATGGCCCAATGGGACCACTCCTGGACAAAACCCAAGCTTCAGGTTAGCAGCGGATTCCCATACCAATAGCCATGAACGTCCCAAATGTTCCACCACTTTGCATCATCGTTTTGCCAACTCCACCCATCAGCTCTCGTCCTCTCATGCCGATCCTGGGATGAAAAAACACAGGAATTATGTAAAAGCTGAAGCCTGATCAGTAACAGGCATGCAGCAGCAAACATCTGATACAGCCAGCTAATGGTTGCCTGAATGCCCAAATCAAACACTTCCACTTCAGTGTAAATTTAAAATGGTACCTCCTGCCTCGTCAAGGCAACTGGCTGTGGTGCCCCATGCCCGAGCTACTGAAAAGAACACGGAGCTGTTCTCCTTGGGGCACCTGAGTGATCTTTACCAATGGCCCACACATATTTTTTCCTGCAGCGCGGTACCAGCTGATGCCATACCCTCCTGCCATGCCACTGGCAGGAACAATTTCACCTGCTAGTGCCCCAAATTGCCATAACTTGGGGGGAAAAAAATGTGTGCTGTCCAAATATTTGACTTGCCAGAGAATAAAAAGGGTCTGAGCTGTTGTATTGCCATCCTGTCTGGCTGCAGGGGCAGTATTTCAGTACTACCAACCTAATATTGTAAACTAACTTCCCATTTACCACTGGGACTGCATTTTTAATATGGGAGAAATCTGAAAGGCCTAGAAGTGTCCAGAGGCATTTCTGGTCCCCAGTTGCCATTTCCCTGAGGACAGACCAAAACAAAAAGAATTGTTTGCTCTCAGAAAACTCTCATAATATTTGGCTTTTAAGTGCTACTGTGACTGCACGGTCTAAGGAATTCCACACACTTGAGTTTTAAAATATGGAGATTGTCCCACAAAAATGGCACAGCAGAAGTAACAGAGCTGTGTCAAGCAGTACAACAGAACCACTGTCACTGTTTCTTCTAAATACCCTTAATTTGTATTTTCTGCTAGCATTGTAGCACTTACAAATACTCTCCAGAATCACAGAGGAATCAGCTAAACTCCATCAGATTAGACGTTGTGCTTATTCATCCTTTTGGCTCACTACTAAATCTTGCCCATGATTAATCATAGATTAAAAAACCTCAAGCAGAAAGTTCTGCAAAACATGGAACAGCTTATTTCTGTAATTTTTTTTCATGGATGATGTGTGCCAAACCAGTCAGAGAGCAGCACAAGAGCTAGCTCGGAGCAGTTAACACTGTTTTCATAGTGACATGCCGTGGAGTACTGGGGGAAGTTGGAATATCATAGAATCAGCTGGGTTGGAAGGGACCTCAGAGGTCATCTAGTCCAAACCCCCTATAGTGAGCAGGGACATCCCCAACTAAATCAGGTTGCTCAGAACCTTGTCTAGCCTCACTTTGAATGCCTCCAGGGATGGGGCCTCAACCACCTCCCTGGGCAACCTGTTCCAGTGTTCCACTACCCTCATGGGAAGGAACTTTCTCCTAGTATCTAATCTAAATCTACTCTTCTCTAATTTAAAACCATTACCCCTAGTCCTTTCACTACAGGCCTTTGTAAACAGGCCCTCACCAGCCTTTTTGTAAGCTCCCTTCAGGTACTGAAGGTCACTATTAGGTCCCCCCGAGGCCTTCTCTTTTCCAGGTTGAACAATCCCAGTTCCTGCAATCTGTCTTTGTAGGGGAGGTGTTCCAGCCCCCTGATCGTTTTCTTAGCCCTCCCCTGGACCCGCTCCATCAGGTCCATATCCTTTCGCAGTGGGATTGTGCCAGTGCCAACCATGGTTTTGCCTACACCCAATGCAACCATGATGCAGAAACCCAAGAGCTTGCAGAGTACCATAGGAAGCTTCAGAGTGAGGAGAGGGCTGCACACATACCTGCACAGACAATTCATCCAGCTCCTCCTGGAGCTGAAATTCCACAGCCTTAGCTTCTCAAGGCAGTCTCCCTTATGAGTGGCAGGAAAAGGTCTGCAAAACTGCAGCCTCTTCATATGCATCTGACCCAGAAGTGATGCCCCACCATTACCAGGCTTTCCCATTTGAGTCTGGGCTGACAGTGGGCTCTCCAACTATGGCTAATTTGGAGCTGCTGGCAAAGTTTCACCAATGTGATGGCACAAGGTCAGACCCGCACCTCCCTTACCAATCCCAGAGGAGGAGCATTTCTCTCTGGCTATTGCTCTGCCAGTAACCCGTCCACAGAAACCATTTCCTTGGCATACCTGAGGCAGGAAAATGTGCCGAACAGTGCTCCTGCTGCCATGCCCACTGCAAAGCCCATCATGAAACCCATCTTTACTCGGTCAAAGCAGCTGGGCTGTGATTGCCCGTACGGACCCACTGTCACAGGCATCTAGGAAAGAAAGCACAAAAACTGCATGGATTTACTGCTTTGTCTAACATGGCTCGATAAACAAACTGGGCTGCAGAGCAGGCCCGCGGGTTTCAGAGCCTCTCCTAAGCACAGGGCCGGAGTCTTTGCAGGCTTTCAGGTTTGTTTCCTTGCCTATCAAGTAGGATATAACGTAGGAGGGAATGCCAGCGCCTTATTGACGGCCCCGTTTCGCCATCAGCAAGCCCCTTGTGAGCGCCTCTATGTCTCCGAGAGGTGTTTCAGGACCTCGCTGTGCTCTTCACCTCCCGATGAAGCGGAGCGCGGAGTCACCTGGCAACCCCCCCGCTGTCGGGCCCGACCCCCGAGCTCCTGCTGACCTCGGAAACAGCGAAACGAGGGACTGACCCTGCCAGTCAGGAGCTCAAGGCCAAGGCGGGGGTTCGCCGATGAGGGGAGGCCTCGGCCTCCACCTCCTGCTCGGCGCAGGGCCTCGCACCCAGCGTGCCAGGGTCGTCAACAGCAGCTTCACTTCAGGAGTGCTTCGGCCGCACCGCCTTTCCCCTCCCCGGGAGAGCCGGGCCCCTACCCCGCGCGGAGCAGTGATAGCTGGCACCCCACCCATACCTCTCTGCCTTTGGCCACACCGCACCCTCCACCGCAACCCCCTCCGGCCTTCGCTTCCGGCGCTGGCCGCGACGTCACCGGAAGTGGAGGGAGGCAGCCGCGCTTCTGGACGGCGCAATGGTGTTGTGGCGGCGTTTGACGGTCTTGTGGAGGGTTCTTGCCCTTCGGCGGCTTTCGGCCGGGGCATCGCCACCGGCTTCGAGACCGGGTAAGGTCGCGGTAGGGGTGAAGCTCGAGGCGCGGGTAGGACCGGTCGGCGAAGAGTGGTCGCTGTCTGACGGTGGCTCGTCGTCCTCCTCCCCCTCACTCCCCTCAGGGCGAAGCGGCGATGGAGGCGGAGTCCCGCGGCCGCTCTACATGGACGTCCAGGCCACAACCCCGCTGGTAAGGGCCGGGTGCCGGTCTGTCTCCGGAATCCGCTGTTGCTTGAAAGAGCAAGAAGCAGAAAGGGAGAAATAGACGTTGTTTGTGAGGTGCTTGCGTGTTCCTCGAGGCTTAAGGTCTCCTTGTGCTCCCGGTACGGCCGCGGAAAAGCAGTATCATCCGAAGTTGGCTGCCACAGCAGGCGCATTTATTCGGGGCGCCGGGGGTCGGAGGGCAGCCTTTTGACAGTGTGGCGACAGTCTCATCGCCCTCGACTCTCCTGCCGCGCCCCAGGGGGTGCGGACTCAGGGCTTCCGTTCCTGTCCGTGGGCGTTTGTGGGTTGGGAGCAGTGGCCGGGCCGCGTTGGAGCTTCTGCCGACATCTGTAAGGATGAGTATTACTTTGAGGGCCAGCGAGAAAGTAATTTAACCAGAATACTTAAATGTATAATTTGTACTGACTTTTTAAGAGCTTAATTTTCTTCTGCTCAGAAAGTACCATTCTTCTGTGATTGTCTTGATGCAGGTTGAGTTTACATTTGAGGGCGCAGAACATAATTGCTGGATATTTGAGCCGATGTTGTGTATCAAATGCGATAAGCTCAAGTTTTTGAGATCTGGCCAGGGCTAAACACAGACACTGCAGAAGTGCTGTGAATCCTGGGGCAGAGGGGAGGGTGTGCGAGTGACGAGGGGTCAGAGGTGCTTTTCCATCTCTGTTTCTAAGGTTGGTTGGTTTGTGTCCCACAGGATCCCAGAGTCCTGGACAGCATGCTCCCATACCTGACAGCCTACTATGGCAACCCACACTCCAGGACCCATGCCTATGGCTGGGAGAGTGAGGCTGCCATGGAGAAGGCAAGGCAGGTGAGTCTTTGACTGTGCAGCCAGACTGATTTTCCCGGTGGTGGTGAAATTCAATGTTGAAAGAAAATCAAAAGCAATGATCAAACTGTTGTTGGTTAGCACTTTGTGAGCTGGATTTAGAAGCGTCCTCTTTGCTTAGCTATACTTTAGCAGAAAGGACATTTAGAAAAAATAATGACATTAAAGCAATTGAAATGGCAGAAGCTTTAGGCAAAGGTCCCTCAGGATTTTTAGTTTCCCGAGGACACAACCATGCTGCTGCAGTAGTTGGACTAACTTCATATTTTATCATTCTCCTAATCTTAGGTATGAGTCTTTGTAAATTTTTTTTGAAGTAATATGTACAGGGTTTTTGTCTACTTGACTTTTATGTTCTTTTATGACAGGCTAATGCTTCATTTTGCTACTGCTAATGACTGTGAATTGCTTATGTATTTTGTATTAATGCAGATACTTAGACTATTGTACCTGTGGCATAACTTTGTTCAGTACTAGCTGTAGTTGTTTCGAGGCTACAGTGGGTATTCTTGAAAACATTTAGCATGTGTTTTGCTACGGTGAATTCACTCTGTTTTAACAAATAAAATTTGCGTTTCTTCTTATACAGCAAGTTGCAGATTTAATAGGAGCTGATTCAAGGGAGATCATCTTTACCAGTGGTGCAACAGAATCAAATAATATGGCAATTAAGGTAAAAGGCTTATACTGATGGTTATTTATTATGTTAAAATTACGCATTTAAGAACTTAATGCATCTCAACAGTTTAAATGTTAAGGTGTTGGCATAGTTAGCAAATATTTGCATTTCTGGATTTATTCCTTTATTCTGCTACGTATATGAAGGAAACACTACGATGTTTTGGTGCACAGAACATGGTTTTGAGGAGAAAATTCAGTGTTTATCTTGCACGAACCAAATACATTCCTTCCACTTACGTGATTAAAATCTTTTATCATGAAATATAGTGGAAATGCTGATTACAGTCTCTTCTGACTAAGGCTACGTAGTGTGTGAATCTTTAGTAGACATCTCATTGTGTATGACTCCATTGCAAATGTTTTTAGAGAAGCATTTCTGTTAATAATGTCTAGAACCTGTATTGATTAACATTTTCACAGGCTTTTTGAAAAGTGAGATGCTTTGAAAAATGAGTGCTGGTAGAAATACGTAGTGTGAATTACATGTCAGTACCTTTGGGATTTGTGACTTTGGGGCAAACAGAGGAGATCAAAATGAGTTATATCTAACCAGTAATTTCTTGTTTCTGATGATTTTTTGTGAAGCTTGCTTTCTTCAGTGGTCTTAACGGCAACTTTCTTGTTTGTGGATTGTGCTGACAGGGTGTTGCAAGGTTCTATAAATCCAGAAAAAAGCATATAATTACTACACAAACAGAGCACAAGTGTGTGTTGGATTCTTGCCGTTCCTTGGAGGCAGAAGGTTTCAGGGTCACATATCTACCTGTTAAAAAAAATGGACTCATAGATTTGAAGGTAGGTTGTTTACTGACAGAAAAAAAGTGAAAATAGAGGAGATTTTTGCTTCAAATTAATGTTCGAGAGGATCTTGTGTCCTCTTGATGATGAAGAGGAAAGAATGATAAATATCACAAGGTAGAATGAGAGTCACAGTCAAATCTGCATCACAGTTAGAGAATGATTTTCTGTTCTGTCTGGTGCTGTAGATTTTCTCTCAGCCAAAACATTCATTTCATCCTACCCTTCACCTGCTGTCATTCATACCCATGCAGTGGAGCTATTGCGTACCCTACAAAGAACCTAGTACATGACTAGCCAGGAGCTGGCTTTGATGCAGGAGATAGTGGTGAAATTTCATGACTTGAGCTACTCAAGTCTTCATAGAGAGTGATTGCACTATTCCCAGTTGCTGTCCTTGAACGGATCCTTCTGGGTGTATTAGCCACACTTCTGGCATTTAGACGTTACATGTGTGTATTTCCTCATTTGCGTCCTGTAATACAGGACTGCATCAGTTTTATTTCTAGTGCAGTCATCTGGCATGGAGGGATGTTGTGTGTAGGTGCTGGGGTAGAGGGACCAGACCTCCAGGCGTGGAAGGGTTAGTCATTTTCTTTTGAGAACTTTGCTGGCAGACTCCTTTGCGTGGTGCTTTCTTGTATATACTGCACTTCTCTTATAGCTAACCTCACTTTGTCTAAATGTAACTTAAGCTGTTTTGTAGGTGGTTAATTCATTAAAGAAAACCGTTCAGTGGAACGCATGGCATTTAGCAGAAGCTTGTTCTGACTTGAGTTAATAAAGTCAGGTGGCACAGTGCATGCCAGGGTTAAGATACACAGAAATGCAGTTGATCGCACTCCTCTTCCTGCAGGAATTTCGCATGGATTAATGTTCTCACCAGGACCATTTGTCAGAACTCAAGGGGTGTACTGCTACTTAGGGGCTAGTGGTTGAGATGTGCTAGCAGATTGAAGGTGTACACAGGAATCTTGCTTGTGCTGTTAGTCACAACTTCTTTCTGTTTGAATATTTCACCAGGAGTTGGAGGCTGCGTTCCTTCCAGATACAAGTTTGGTTTCTGTAATGACTGTGAATAATGAAATAGGAGTAAAGCAGCCAATTCATGACATTGGTAAGTACAGTGTGGCATCGAGAGGCCAGCTAATCTCACTTCTGCTTCGTTTGACTTAATATTTTCATAGCCACGTGCTACTGATGCAAAAGATTAGCTGTAGTGTAGTTAATGAATAAATAATAATGCAGTCCCAAATAAAAATGTATTTTAAAGAAGAAGATGAAATTCAATATTTTTACAGTGAATATTGGAGCAATTGCAACCTTGTTGTACAGTTCAGCTGCAGCGTTTCTAGTTTCGTTCTGAATTATACAATGCATGGAAAAATTGCACAGAATAACTGGCCAAATTGAGTTTGCATACTATAATGGTTTATCGAGCACTTGTAGTGCTTAAGAGGAGAAATGTGCAGAATTTGGTGTGGGAAGGGGTGGTGAGCACCACTTAGACACCCTTTCCTCCCCAGTATTGCCATGTACCATCATGAACAATTGGTTTGGAGTTCAAAGGGTGACTGAAGAGCAAGGCTTGTGGAACAGGAGACAGTGCAAGGGTGAGCAAGGCTCTGAACAGACAGATGGAGAGAGGGACCTCAAAGCAGTCTGTCAAACCAAGTGAAGGTAGCGCTGGGGTTATTTTCCTTCTGTGCTTATATTGTCAAGGTCACTACTGTTGTCCCATGCATGAATGCCAGAGATACCTGGTACCAAGCTCAGTTCCCACAGTCAGTTCTCATAATACCTTGATAGCAGATCTCATAGCCCAGGACTGGGGCATTGTGTAGTTAACCTAAGGCCTGGTTAGCATGACACCTGTGGTCCAGTGTTACCAGTGGCAGTGCTTTTCTTGCTGGACCACAGGAGGACAACTCCTGTGAAAGGTAACGCTGAATGTGTGCAGAGGAGGGGTATGGGGTGCAATTGTGCAGGGTGTGAATTCTGTGGAAGATGAGTTGTGAGTTTTTGGATGATGAAAAGAGATAAAATTTAAGTTCACTGCCCATAAACTTTGCATTATTTTGTTCCTTAGTATATTTTAGCTCTGAATGCAGAAGCTGAAGCATAGGAGATTCCGTGTAAATACACATAGAAATTTTTTCACAGTGAGGGTGACACAGCATACCTTCTGTGGAGGTATTCTAAACCCGTCTGGACGTGCTTCTGTGTGACCTGGTCTAGGGAATCCTGCTGTGGCAGGGGGGTTGGACTAGATGATCTTTCGAGGTCCCTTCCAACTCCTAATATTCTGTGATTCTGTGATTAATGTCATGTCATAATGTCAACATGAAATGTTGATTACGGGCTTCTGTGACTTCAGGTGGCAGTAATCGGCATGTGTGAAGACTAGTGACAATATTTTTGAAGCTGAGTATTGCAGTACTTGGAAAATAGAGGAAATGACATAAAAATACTTGGCAAATATAAACTTAAAAGTAAAATTGTTTTGTACTGGAGCTGGTGTTGATAAGGAAAATAATCAACAACAACAACAAATTTGTCCAGCTGTGGAGTCATCCCTGTGGAGAAACTTGGATGTCCCATGCAGCTGTGGGTTTGTAGGCAGTCTCACTTCTTAATAGATGAAGACTCTAACTTCTTAACTGGACAAAACTAACAAGGCATCAGCTGGAATACCTCATACACAGCTTGAGACACTTCAAGAAAGACATTTCAATTAAAAGAAACATGACAGCACCCATTTATTCCTTTGTCACCTCAGAACTGGTCCCTGATATAAACTAATGCTTTAGGTTCATTGTTGGAACCACTGGAATCATAATTATTAGATAATGTGGGTTTTTTTTGCTTTTGTGTTTTTGTTACAGGTGAGATCTGCCGCGCGCATAAAGTTTTCTTCCACACAGATGCTGCACAAGCAATTGGTAAAATTCCTATGGATGTCAATGACATGAAAATTGATCTAATGAGCATCAGTGGTCATAAAATTTATGGTCCCAAAGGTACTTACCAAATGCTCTTCTAGAGAATTTTTGTTTCCCTGCCTGGCTTAAGGTAGCTACACAAGGTATGAAGTCAAACTTGTCTCCCACAGTGACTGTTACTTAAACTTTAGAAAACTATTCTGAGACTGGTATTGCACTGACTTTGGAGTAGTTCAGGAACTGCTGCCAGACTTAGAGCTGCAGTAAGTGGATCTTCGGTGGTGATGGGTTGTAAGGTGGCTTCATGGAAGGAATAAACAGAAGCTTATGATGTTTTTAGCAGCATTAGAAGGAGTGGCTTTCAGGTGTGAAGCAGCACTGATGCTGAAACACTTGGAATGAAATCGCAGAGGTACAGGTCAAAGTCTAGACCCAAGTCTGGTTTGCAGTGAGGAGATCATAAGGTAACTGGGAAGTTTAAATTCTTAGTAATTTTGGTTGTTGTCTACTTCCAGTGGCTTCTTCTTCAGAACTCCATTTGTCCATCTTCTTTGCAGAATGGAGTTTAAAATCTGGCTATGGAGTTTCTAACTGACTCCCAAACAGTAAAGGTTCAGCTATTGCCACTGTCACAGTCCATTTAGTTTTTAATACTGAATGTAGAATACAGAAATCAGGTTTGCTGTAATTGGGAAACAAAAGGCAAAAATTAGTATTTTTTTGATATGTCATCTTTTTCTGTATGAGCTATCCTTAGAGCTCAAGATGTATCTCTGGGTGAGGACTAAGTTTTCACCTAATAACTTTGGGCAGGTGGCACACATAAATTTTCACAATGTATTATGGTCAGAAGTTGCAACCATTCTTCCTGTGGTGACAGTCAACTTGTTAGGTATGCCACGGCATATGAATGTCGCAACACAACAATACGCTGTGCACAACAACTATTCTGAAGAATAAACTCAAGTTTCTAGGTGAGGAGGCAAGAGTATGAAGTTGGCTGACTGTCAAAACTGGCTCATCTAATCTACCTGTTGGAAATTGTTGCCACAGATGAGTCTCCCTAATAAGATAAAAGGAGAAGACTCCTGGGACTGGTGCTGGCCTGGAAATCCAGCAAATTAAGTTCTACAGCTTTCAGTTGGAATTCAATAAGGAAATGTCACTGAAATATCTGTGCATAAGAACTTAGCGCAAAGGGATGAACTCCAGCTGTGCACAGGAATTGTGAGAAGGAAAGTACTGAGTCCTTAGGTGGCTGAAGCACAAAGAGAAACTGAGCTTCCGTGGCTGAAGGAAGCTTGAAAGAAGAGGAACATTAACAGTGGGAGCAAATACCATTTCCTAGAATATGTTGTGCTTCTCTGTTTTCACTGTATTTTTCTCCAGTGAGGTGTCCAAATATGTGTTTGCTGTGGAAATAAGGAATGTTTCTAAACCTTGAAGTCCCTTTTCATAATTTCAGAATTGCGGGTGTATACTGAAACCATTTTCCTTGTTTTCAAGGGGTTGGTGCTATCTATGTTCGCCGTAGGCCACGTGTCAGGCTAGAACCCCTGCAAAGTGGGGGAGGCCAGGAGAGAGGACTGCGGTCTGGGACCGTGCCCACTCCTTTAGCAGTGGGCCTGGGAGCAGCATGTGAAGTGGCACAGCAAGAGATGGAGGTATGTGAGAAAAGGTAATTGTCCTGTATTACAGAAAATAGTGTAATAGAGCCAGCTGTGTCTTAGATTCCTTAGGTCTTTTTGTGTCCATGTGCCTGAATTAAATTTGATTCTTGTGTTATAAAATTAAGCAAATGTTTTGAGCTCTTCAGTGATGTTTTTGAGTAATTGGGAGTTGATCAGCTTTCTTAAGTTTCTTTTTTCTTGAAGTGGTTTGAATCAGGTTTTCTGCAACAGGTTTACAATTGACAGTTTTAGTGATGTATGGCTTTAAGTGCTTGTACTCATCTCTCTCTTCTGCACACATATATTAGCAGCATCTTTGAAATTGAATAAATCATGTTTATGTAATGTATATTGAAGAAATAAGATTTCCTAATCCATTATCATACCTGTTAAATGCATATATAAGTTCAAGTTTACTGCAGTTTTGCATCTAAGAATTTTTTTTTTCTGGCTTGGACAGTAAAGTATATTTGGTAGGTCTGGTGTCTAAGCCTCTGTGTGCTGTTGCGTCTCTTTGTGCGGGCACCGATGCATTCCTACAGCTAGAATGTAAAAATCCTTTAATATAGTGCTAGTGGGATACATAAGCCAGACATCTGTACACATAGGATCAAGGTTCTTCCTGGGAGGCAGGCAGAGATCTGCTATCTGAGCGGTGTGGTTATGGAAGCTTCATTAGAGTGTGGAGAGCCTGCAGAGCCTGAGTTCTGCATGACCCTCAGATCTGGATTCTCTTCCTTGCCTGGCACAGTTTTGGCGTTTCTAAACCAAGTAACATTTGAGATAGCTTTCTTTTCTTCTAAAGTTTTTTCAAGTGTGTAAACAAGCATGAATTGCATGGGTGCATCTGGCTGTTTCTGTGTACTGGAGCTGGTTCCATACCTTACTGCTTTTTTAGAGTAAGTGACGTCATTTTTTTAGTATAGAAAATTAGTATGGAAATTTAGTATAGAAGGGCACTGAATGTGGGGAGTTCTCATTGCATAGGTTACATGTTGTAAAAGCTGACTTCATGGTAATTTTCTGGTCCATGTCTTTATTTAGAACAGTTTGAGAGCTCTAGGGAAATAAGGGGAATTTATCATAATGGAAACCCTTTTTTTGTGTTGCAAAATATGTCATCTTATGTATTACCTAACTTGTCTTTGAACACAGAGAACTCGGTGCTTTTATTAAAGCCAGTTTGGCAGGTGGTATGCATAGACCTTTCTGAATGGTTTGGAA
The DNA here is from genome assembly GCA_013399015.1 of Galbula dea. NCBI lineage: Eukaryota > Metazoa > Chordata > Aves > Piciformes > Galbulidae > Galbula > Galbula dea. Next base: position 54,405 of record VWZX01005845.1, read on the forward strand.
TACTTTTGAAAGCTGAGGGAGCTAGAACCAAACTGGTAATTCTCTTTTAAAACAATCTTTAGCGTAGGCAAAGTTTTGACACTCTCTTTTTAAGTTTCAGATGTGTTCTTTCCCTAGTCTAACCAAACCCAGCTACTTCAGTCTGCTCCTTACTGGTGACACAAAGCAGTTTGAGTGAGGGCAAGCTTTACACTTGTTTATTATTTTGGTCTGTTTTCTGGTTTCTTTGCTAGTATGACCATAAGCGAATCTCACAACTGGCAGAACGGCTGGTTACAAAAATAATGAGTGAAGTTCCTGATGTGGTTATGAATGGAGATAGAGAGCAGCGCTATCCAGGTAACATTACCAGAATCCTGAGCTCATTAGAACCATCTGGCTCCTTGGTGTTAATGGTTGTGACTGAAAAATGCACTTCAGCTATATATTGTGCAAGTGCTGCCATGTGGGGCAGGATTTGCCTTATATTTTAGTTGATGGATGGTTTTGTTTTGTTTGTTTGTTTTCCTTTTTCATTTGTTTGTATGTAGGATGCATCAATTTATCTTTTGCATATGTGGAAGGGGAGAGTCTTCTGATGGCTCTGAAAGATGTGGCTCTGTCTTCAGGAAGGTAGGTTGAATGTTTGGGAAGGGTAGCAGTATATTTGGGAGAGAAAATTAACATCTCCTTATGGAGGTACAAGCTAAGAAGTGCTCTCCTCTGCATCCTCTATTTTCTTAATGAGACAGTGTGGTATTGTGTTTCTCTGAAGTGGCACATTTCAAATGAAGGTCAAATTTACTCATCCTGAAAGAAAACCAAACCAAAACAAAAAACCCCACAAACCCAACAAATAAACAATAACCCGCCCCCAATCCCAAACAAAACCAGAAAAAACAATATAGAATTTCCTACCTGCCAGTGTTGCAAACTGGTTACCTGTGATCTGAGTAGCTTTGACTCGTGACTGCTGATGACACTTTCATTCTAGAGGCCACCAGCATTTGAGCAGCTGTCCTTTAGCAGGATTTCACATGAGTGGCAGATTGTAACTAGCATCTAGTGAGTCTGGACAAATAACCTAAATGAAATTAGTCCATAGTGCCTGTGTTTAATGCAAAAGCAGCAAGAAAACTGACTGGACTTTTATGGAGCTCTGTTGACTCTACAGGAGCGATGAGTATCATTTCTGTTACTAAGATGAACTCAGTGCTTATGATGAAGTTAATGGAGTCTAAAGATGCTCTCCTTTCCTCAACTTTGAGAAAAAAATGGTCAGCATATCCTAATGAGAAATATTTTGGCACTGCGAACAGAAAGAATGACGTCTCCTCATGACTGTCTCTGAAGCTGAACACTTCTGCCATTTCAAAATCTCTTCTGAGGCTCACCTTTGTGTGCCAAAGAGCTGTAAACAGCTCTCCAGTTTGTATTGCATGCTGCTATGTGTAAAAATTGAGTAACAACATGTAACCAGTTTTGTCTCCTGCTTTGGGATGGGAGTTCTCTCTACTGAAGACTGAAACTAGATCATCTTGCTGTCGATTCCTGTGTGCACTGTTTCATTTACTTGTTACACTGCGAAACAGCAGCTTGTGAAGTCTTTTTTTTTTTTTTAATGTTCCTGTTAGTATGTTACTTTCTCTGGCTAGTTCTGTTTTGGCTCCTTTGTATTTTTTTCATGGCCTTCACTGCAGCTACCTCTTGGTCTGCATTCCTGCTGCTTATGTTTAGCATTGTGTTTATTCTTACTGCATTAACTGTTTTCTCTCATTGTAGCTCATGCTCCTCCTAATTTATTCCCCTCATTCCCCTCTAGTGCCTGCCTCTTGCATTCTTTATCTTCAGCAGCAGAGGGGAAGCTGATACAGGTTGTTGGTTGAGAGTTATAGTAATGTTAAATGTCTGTAAGTGACCTGTTCTTTCGTGGAGGTTAGTGAAGTGTTTCTTCAGTGTAGCATCTGTACGTGAACAGAAGTTTGAAATTTGCCTGCCTTGCCTTTCCCCAGTGCTTGCACATCAGCCTCTCTGGAGCCTTCCTATGTTTTGCGGGCAATTGGAACAGATGAAGACTTGGCTCACTCATCTATAAGGTGTGTGGAGTGGTCTTCCCAAATGCTTCCAGATGTTTTTCTTTCCTGCTAAAAGTACATGGTGGATTTGTTCCACCCCTCCATATGCACATTATTCTAGTCCTTAATGGTTTCCTTTTGGATTAGATTTGGCATTGGCCGTTTCACTACAGAAGAAGAAGTGGATTATACAGTGCAGAAGTGCATACAGCATGTTAAGAGGCTGAGGGAAATGAGGTGAGCCGTCTTAACCATTTGAAGAGTTGGATTTAGTTGAAAGTAATTGCTTGCTTCAAAAATCTGGTAGTATCTCTGTATATAAGCAAGTGGTGTTGCCAGAGTGGGTAGTGAGGCTGATCTTAACAGGACCGACAAATTTTTAAAGAAACAAACTTGATAACAAACCTGCTCCCAAATGCTGCCTTTGTCAGGGAGAGGATATGAACAGGACAGTACCTAGAAGTTTCTAAGCCAGAGATGGTATTACTGAGTTTATGTGTTGATAATGTGTTTTATATTGGTGAGCCTGAAAAACTCCTGGCTTATTTGCACACTGTCAAATGTGAGAGCTCAGTCTCTAAGAGACACAAGTACTTTATATTCAAAGTTGGGGCAGGAAGTGAGTTGGAGCCCTTGCCCTCTCAACTCTTTGTCTTTTGAGCTGAGGACACAGTTGAGGACTAGTTGTCTGGAGTCCACTCACTTCCAGAAGGGGAAGATGGGTAGATAAGTACTTCCTAATTTCTTGTGTCATTGGTGAAATTAATTGTTTGTTATTGTTGATGTTGTCCTGTGCATTTTAGATAACCCTCATTTTTCTCCTTTCTTTACAGCCCCCTCTGGGAAATGGTTCAGGATGGAATTGATCTTAAAAGCATTAAATGGACTCAGCACTAAGAAAACATCACTATCCATGGATCAGATGTGGATGCAGATTAAGATGCATTTTCTGTACATTCCTGAACAAATTATGCAGCACTTCTGATTTTTGACATTTGCAGTTTGACTGGAAAACTATCCTTTCCGAAGTCTAAGAAGCCAAAAATGGAACTAGTCTTTATTCTAGAGAAAGGCAGGCTGATACAATACCCATTGTGTCTATATTCACACAGAAATTTGTGCTAAAACTTAATTTATTTGCGGATATCTTTTCTAATAAGAAAATGAAGTCAGTTTGTTGCTCCTGGACAGTGAGATGCTGGTGAGAGGTTGCTGCTCCTTACTGTAAAATATCTCATGTAGCTGTTGTGTTTGCAGCACAGACCTGTTGCCAGGCCTCGTGTTCCATTTGAAGTAGGCATCCTGCAACAGCAGCTGGTTTTGTGCCGCTCAGATGCGTTGTGCTGTTAGGAATTCTCAGGTAGGAAGAAGCTTGGAAGAAGGAAGATAGGAAAAATCATTTCTAGAGGAAAAGAGTGCCTCGTTGTGTTTGTATGCCTTCACAGTACCTGCAGTTAAGGACAATTTCTTCTCTGAAACTGGGTATTTTTTGCTCTTTTTCCTTGGTTTTATCTGTTTTTGAGTGGTTCTTGTAAAGACAGTTTGCATTAATCCAAAACATCCTTCTGTGTTACATAGTTCACAATATAATGATGATGTGTTTTGCTGTCCACTCCATTGTGTGTTTTCCATGCAATTTTCCTCTAAGTAAGAAAAGAAAACTTCAATGCCTGGGAGAGGATAATGGACAGACTCTGTCAGCTTCATTTGCAGTACCAGTTTGGTTGGAACGTGCGTGGTGGAGGTGGTCGGGAGAGCATATAAAGTGCAATGGCTTAATGCAGTCTTTGTTTGATTTTTGGGGGTTTTTTGCGGTTTGGTTGGGTTTGGGGTTTTTTTTTTCTTTAGTTTGTTTTTTTTCTCCTGTTGTGATGAGGCCTTTGCTGTTACTCAGAGTTTGCCTATGAGCCATTGGCTCCTGTCACTTCAGGGAGTCTTGCCCGGCTGACCCTGGGTATTTTGTCTGGTAATAAGAGCAGTGACAGACAGTACTTCTGTCTCTCCAGAGACTTACATGGGAATCTGTTCTCTGCAAATGCTGGGGGAAAGTGTCTGTTAAAAAGGGTCTGATGAGCTAAATTTGTCCTAATTCTCTTTTCTTGCCTTTGTTGATCTTTCCAGCAGGAAGCTTAACCCCATATTACCAAGTGCCTTTCTTTCAGTTGCCTAAGCAGACAGCTCTCAAATTAGCTTTGTTGGTTGATGGATGCTGTATTAGCTGCTGAATTTAATATACCCTGTAGAGAGTAAGTCTTCAGTTCTGGGTGGTATCTACCTTGAGGATGAACTGTGTAATGTAAAAGCTGAAGCTAGGTCTCACAAGGTGGATTGTGTTACAGAAGCTTGTGCTGGGGTTTTTGTTGTTGTTGTTGTTGTTTGGGTTTTTTGTTTTTTTTTTTTTTTTTTTGTTACCAAGGACAGATTTGATTATTTGTAATAGAAAGCTAATCCTCAGTTGTTCTATTTGAAATTAATAGCTTTAGCAGTTTAAATATTGTAGGGCTGGCACCTTATATTTAATCACAACATTTTAAAAACTGCCATATGCATAAATGGCATTTAGATGTGTTGTGTGTACTATGTTTTATCCTTGGGCCATATATGTTTTCTGGATTAAATGTGTGATAACACTTTCCCAGTGTGTTGTAAAACTACGTTCTTTTGAAATTGTTCTTTCTATTTCATAGACGATAAAAAATTGTAGATAAGACTTAAACTTGGCTACTTTCAGTCTTTCTGGATCCACCTGTCTGGCTGAACTATGCAGCACAATCAGCAGGTTGCTAAATTGCAGCCTTTATTAGGGAACAGAGAAAGATCAACTACATTTTCTGTGAACACTGTTAGCGGCTCTTCCTGTCATGAAGTCAACACTTAGCTTTTGATGAGTCTTTTTTCAAACTCAATCTCTGATCTATTTCTTAACTCAAATAGCTCAAATTGTGATTATTTTGAGAAACAGGAGGCCCCAATCTTGAAGATTTTTGACCACCTCTTATGTGCTAAGATTCAAAATATGAATTCTACATGTAAAGATTTGCAAAACTCACATTGTTAACAAGTGCTTGTTTGAAAATGCTTATAGGACAAGATGAGGAAAAACTTACAGTGGAGATACTTTTCCTTATGACAGAAAGAAGTAATGCCAAAGATGAACACCTAATTGTACACCACTGAATGCAGTTAAAGCATTTTGTATGGTGAAGTACACTTCTTTGGGAGGAGAATGTTTACAAAGGGAACTGCCAGTAACTCAGAAGTGAGGGAGCTGTGGGTTGGTTTGGGGTTTTTTGTTTGGTAGGTTTAGTTTTGTTGGGGGGCAGGCTTTGTGATTAATTGGAGCTATCTGCAGAGCTTTCAATTAATGATACAAGATGAGGATACCAGGAAAATGTTACCATTTTGCAAGTGTCATAAAAATTGAAACAGTGTGACAAATAGGAATAAAATAAACTTTCAGTAATGCAGGATGGTTAGGTAATACACAAGGGGACAAAAAAATTCTACTGGATGGATTTTAGTGTTTCTAAACATCGATAGAACATATCACCTAACTACAAAAATTACTGAATATTTCTTCAGGAAGGATGAATTGGGGAATTAGCCAGTTACCTACTCTGGACTTGAGATGACAGGAAGAAGGTCAATTAACAGATTGTTGACGGTGCTATACAGCCAGCCATAAACTTACTGGGCAATTTTTAAAATTCATAAACACTATTGCTCCCAACAAAATACCACCTTTTGTATTTGATCTTCTGTCTGCCTGATTGATTGACTTGCTGTTCTCTGGTGTGACATCAGTCATGGTCAAGCTGCTTTCAGTCAGATTGTTTCTGTTAACAACATGGATGCCCCATGGTTTGAAATAATACCATTCCCTGAGGCTGAGAGTTGGCCTAAGAGGTCTGTTCTCCACTGAAGATACTTTTGATTGAATTTCAGGATGGTGAGTAATGTCCTGCACTAGAAGAGACCAAATGCCATTTTTTTTAAAACGGACAAGATGAGTGCTTGGGAGGACTGAGCACAACTATGTTCCTCCTGCTTATCCAAATGAGTAATAAAAATAGGCTGGCAAAAGCTGATACTAATGAGCAATCAAAGTGGTTTTCTACTGAGTAGGCAGAGTAAAACCAACCAGGTGTTTAATTTACTCTTTAAAGGTAACTATATAGAATCAATAAGGCATGTTATAGCTAACAGATAGATTTTAAGTATAGATAGGAATGAAGACTGAGAAAAGTATTTCTGGGAGGCATCTGTGAGGATTACTTCTGTTGAACATTTTTCAAAATGATCTGGAAATAATTGAGACTTGCAGCTGATGTAGTAATCAGAAAGTTCATATTACTTCATATTTTCCTGTTTCTTCACTGAGAAGGGTTATCAAGCTTTGGAACAGGTTGCACAGGGAAGCGTTCAAAAAAACCAAGTGCTTGGGGGACATAGTTTAGTGGCGATGAAACAGAGCAAGGCCCAAAGAGTTAACTCAGCCAACTCTGAGCTAGAATTAAAGAACCAGGATTGTAAGACCAGTGGAACAATAACATCTGGACAAAGAACGCTGTCATACTGACACAAAGAACATACAGTAAGAACACAGAAAGATAAAGAGCACTGAAGATGCTAAAAGACTAACGTAAATCTTACGTAAATCTTACATGAATAGAGATAGGAAAGGAACAAGGAGAGATACGGGGCAGGAGTCCAAAGACTATTGCAAAATATACATTGTAGTCAGCAGAATCAAGAAAAGTTCAAAACTTTGCCTGAGAAGAAGAGCAAAACCACGACCCCTAAAGATGAAGTAACAGGATGTGCCACCAAGAATCTCCCCAAATTGAAGACCACGCCTATAACTCCACCTTAACTCTGCCTGCTGTGAATATTATAATTAGGTGTTGCAATAATATGAGTATGCATGTAAAGATGTTGTAATCTCTCACTAAATTGTATAAATAGTCTGATTTTCACTGACCGCTTTGGAACCCTGTTGTCCAGCATGAGCTGGGGGTTCCCCAACGTTGCCTGAAATAAATACCTCGCTGCTTAAAGACTAAAACTTTGTCTCTGAGCAGTTCCATAGAGCCTTTTGGGGCATAATTTTCGGCATCAGTGAGCATGGTACTGTTAGGTTAGTGGTTGGACTCGATGATCTGAGAAGTCTTTTCCAACCATAATGATTGTAGTCTGTTTAGTAAGCTGGGTTCATTATTCCAAACCACATCCTTGTACAGATGGAGGAATAGGGTCAGAGGTTATGTTTACAGAATAGTATCTCTAGGGTGCTGGGGAAGCAAGGAGTCTAGGATTTGGGGTAATGCTTCTGGACTAATGGCATAGCAAAAGCATAAGGTGAGGAAAAAGATGGTTTTATATCATGTGCAGAACTGGCACAATGGGTATTGGTTCCCTCAACCTTTACTTAAATATGTCCTGTGTAGTTTTTTCCCCTAGTTGTGTACCTATTGCTCCAGTTTTGTTTTAGGTGGAGGAAACTGATAAATTAGTGCTCACTAAATACTTTTCTAGAACCTGATAAAGGCAAATCCCGTTCTTTTCTAACACCATTTTTCTCTGCCTGTCTTCCACCCCATGCATGTTGCAGGAGCGTATATTGGACATGGTTACCAATGTTCCCCTTTACCCTTTTGCCTACCAGTATGTTGCTTTCACAATACGGTTTTCTGCTGCTGGTGGTACCTAACTGCATCGTGCTACCAGCTCCTCATCACTTGGAATGCTCCTCATACTAGTGTCGGATTTTGTTCCCTCTCATCCCCTCTACAAATAACTCTGCTTCTGATAATCTTTAGTGAACTAAATATTGTCTCCCCATGAAAATTGGGGTATGGCTGAGAAGACAATTGGAGACCTTTGGAGGTAATCTGTGTCACAGGAATCTGTTCTAGTCTTTGCTTCATCTGAGCTGCAGCACAGACCAGAACACTTGAGGTACGAGGACATGTGCTGATCTGCAGCAGCTGTCCAGGACATCAGGACTTGCTCTCCAGTGTGGCTTAGCGGAGTCAGGACAGACACAGTCTAGAGACCTACAGAGTATTATATAATTGGGTCCTGGCCTTTTTTTGCTGGTCCACATAGCAAACTTCGTGAGTCTTTTCACCAGGCTTTATTTCAGCAAGAAAAAGCAAGATGGTGTCTCGCCATCATACTAGAATAATATGCAAAGGCTTAGTTTTTTTCTGACCTGGGATACTCTTGTATCGATACGATGTGTTGCATCGACGCAGAGTAATCTAATTTGCATTTTAATTCTGCAACCTGGTCTTAAGTGAAGAAGTCAAAAACAACCAGTCTCTTCAGGGTTCAGATCAGAAGATCGCTGGAAGTTCAGTGCCTCTACTCGAGTTCCCACTTCCTAAGAAACGGCCCTCAGTTACACCGTCATTAATTCCCAGAAAATGTCCTTCAGCGCATCGCTGCTGCAGCACAGGCAGCTGTGCGAGTCTCGGACTGCGGCTCTTTTCAGCCTTCCAGCTTGGTCGTGAGGGGATTACCTCAGCGACTACCGAGCTAACAGCAGCTTCAGGCTGCACTTCCTGCCTGCCCGGGCTGAGGCGCGGCGCGTGCGCGGCCACGCCCGAGGCGGGGCGGGCGGCAAGAGGCCCTGCGCGCGCCGGCAGGTCCCATCCTACTCGTGTCGCCCAACCCAGGCCCCGCCTCTCCCTGGCGGCGGGTGGTGGCGCTGCATCGAGGCGGCCATTTTGTGGCGCTGCGCGGTCGGTGGAGCTGGGCTCAGCGGGGAGCGGAGAGGGGCCCGGGGCGGGTCGTCTCCTTCTAACCCTTTTTCCCGTACAGATCCCTCGGTAAGAGTGCGGCGGCGCCCGGGCGGCCTGCCCTACCCCATCCCGCCCCGCGCTGCGGGCCCGAGGCGAGGAGGGGAAGGGAGGCCGGGCGGGCGCGGCGGGCACGCGTCCCTGCGTACAAAGGGACGGGCCGGGCGGCGCCTCCTGCGCTGCACGCTTGGGGTGCCGAGCAGGGGCCGCTCCCGCCTCGTCGCAGCCTCGCGCACTGCGGTCGGGGCGGCCCAGGCTGTGGGCCGGCCTCCACCCTCGCTCGCACCCTCTCTCTCCCCCTCCCTTTTCCTCTCACCGCGCTTCCGCCCGCGCCCAGCGGCCCGCGGAGCTGCGCGGCCGGCGCGGGCAGGTGAGTATGTGCGGGCCGAGCGCAGGCGCCGAGGGCCCGGCTGGCGGGGGCGGCCGAGTGACCTTGCGGCGGCGCCAGAGCGCGGGTGCTCAGCTGGTGGCGGCCGATGCTGGATGGCTAGGGGGAGCGCCGCGGTGGTCCTGGGGGTCACGCAGCCCGGGTGCGGCGGCTCGCGATCCCTGAGCGCTGGGGAAGCGAGAGTTGTGTGCCCGGCTGGCGCGGCTGCGCGGTCCCGCGATCGGTACCTTGGGGCCCGTTACGAGAGGACTCGTCCCGGGGGGGCTCAGCCGGACGCCAGCAGCTGCTTCTCGCCCGGCCTCGGGAGACAAGGCGGGACAAGCGCTCCGCTCTTTGAGGGAGACAGGTTCCCTGGTGCCTACACTGCCACCGCTCGTCGGTGTTACCGTGTAAGCACCAACGAAGTTGCCGTGTCATAACGTAATGGTCTTCTCAACTAATAAATCCCAGCTTTTTAAAGAGTGATGCTCCCCCCATCTCTATAACAGCAGAATCCTCCATAAACACAGTAGTGTTGAAGCGGGTCCTAGGAATGCACCAGGAGTATGTGTGAGCTTTCTTTCGAAAACAACTCTTGGTTCTTGCTTTACTCTCTTATTCTTTCTCCTTGGTGATTGCTTTCCTTATCCACCTCGATCTGCTGGGATTAGACAGAAAAGTCAGCAGGTCGTTTCCTCAGTGGTCTCCCCCAAAGGTCGTTTCATTGGCTGTATTTTGACCAGTGTATGGTGGCCTTTTCTGTATAGCTGATAGGGTGTCGTGGAGAGTCTCTCCTATGAAGTACCAGAGGTGTGGTGTCAGCATTGTGTGGGAGCACCTGTGTCCTGGCCGATGTCTGCCTAGTTAATGTTCTCTTGGTCATAGGGTTGATTGGAAAGGGTGTCTTTACCTACGAGAGTGGTGGATGTGTTTCTTACAAGTTGAGAGAATTGAAACTTGCTAACAAGAGTAGGTGGTGTTTGGTGGAAAGGTTAAACAGAGTGGAGTTTTGCACCTTCTCTGAAGAACGATGCTTGGTTTTGTTTGGTGTTTCGCACTATAGCATGTTGTTTTAGTCCACTGCAAATCTTCACCTTGTTTTCAGTGTTCTGAAGAGGAACATATGCAACACTGTGGTTGCTATACTGGAAGTATATCAAATGATTTGTGCTTTTCTTCCGAATGGAAAGTTCCATGTACATGAAAGATTCATCTGCGTCTTGAAGCAGGTGTGTTTTTGCATGAAACTGTGTTTCAGGTGTTTGCATTCTTTCCTGCATTGTAAACTCATGTTTGACGCTGATAGATATGAAAGTACATAGTTGAATCCTAATACAGGATTGCTTGTTTATCTTAAAGGTCTAAAAAAGAAAAAAGGTCTTTTTGTAAATGCATTTGCTATTTTAATATGTCTGAAAAGTGTAGTTGTATCTTTCTCACTTTTAAAGTCTGCTATTAATGTCCTGGAAGATCTTTGAATATCTGTATATGTTTAAATTCCCTTTGTAGATGGCTTGGTAGTACTTAATTCTCTAAGTTCACTTTGTTAATGATGCTTATAACTGAAAATAGCTTGCTTAGGTTGTGTGAGGAGGAGACAGTTACCTGTTCTTAGTGTAATTAATTCCTGGATAGTTTTCTGAAGAATCACAATTTTAGTATGAGATGGTCTGCAAAGCAATGAAAAAGCAGAGGTTTTCCATTCCTTCTTTAAATAAAAAACATGTATGTTCCCACTTAAAATGTTGGCGTTTTAGCTGAATTTTAATCCCAGGAAGACAGCAGTTACACAGGCATGAAAAAAATGGTCATTAGGTGAGGATTTGGATAATGAAATCAGGTTACAACTGTGTCTTGGTGTGGAGTGCTTACTGTATGGTCAGTAGAGGTAGCTGCCTAGAGGTGGTTCTGAAATGTCACTTGATCTCACTGGTTTGTGTGACTCCTGAAGAATTCATGTACAGCTCTAGGGAGATTTTCTGAGGTGTGGCTTATGTTGCTTTGTTTAAGTAAGATGATGTGCAGTTGGAAGGAAGGAATGATGGAGCAAGGATTTGTTAAAATGCAGGGTTTTCAAGTATTTAATTCTTCCTGTTTGCCTTTGAAAGTGATTTGTTCACCTATTGGTGATGGGAAAACTTGAAAGATTCTTCTTGGAATGCTTTCTGGTTCTTTTATATTTGTGGAAGGCTTATTCATGTCTTGAAACCGTAAGAAAACTGCAGTGCAATTACTGACAAGTCATACAGCGATAAGGTATTAGAAAATGCATTTTACTTTTGTGGTTGTTGTGTCGCAGTGCCTTGTGGTGGTTGCAGGTTTGAACTTTTATATATACAGTTCTTTGTGGACTGTTACTGCTGTTGTGTTGCCTGCATTGATTTTTGCCTCCATTTATTCTTTATTGCAGTCTAAAAGTTGGTTTTAATTGGTTGCCCACAGGATTGGCTTGGCTTCTGCTACTTGTTAAGAAAAAAACATCTGCCTTTGCAGGTAAGAGCCTTTGAATTGAAGACTTCTTTATGTGCATATTGAGTATATCTTAAGAAATATTTGAAGCTTTTGAAATCTGAATTGGTATCAAAACAGTTGAGTCAAATTATCTATAGTTAGTCTCTTTGACTCCCACTGGTGATGGTGGTTCTGGCAATGTTGTTCTTGTAAACAGAATTTTCTGCCAAACTAATGTTTTGTTCTTTCATCAGCATGTGGTAGTCTGCAACCCTGTTGTCCCAGTTATTTTGCACTTTTGGAAAATGTTGCTACTTTGCTGCAGGCCACCGGTCTGCATGCTTCTAACTGTTGAAATTTAGAAGTGTGCAGCAATTGGTTCTAATTGGGTTTTGCAGCATTTAAAGGGATCAGATAGGTTCAAATTAGCTCAGAGGTGACTATCTTAATGTGATTTTAGCATTTTATTTTTTTTTTGGGAAAAAAAAAAAAGCGCAAAACTGTAGTCTGTAATTTTAGCTTTTGCTGGACAGTCTCAGCCAGGATACTTAAAGTTCCTTCTCCAAAACCAGTGTTATTCCAGTTCTTAGTCTTCCTTCAAGAGTTGCCAAATATTTTGTGTCTGTGTGCATGTACCACATGGGTATACTACTTGGTGCTCCCTAGGGACTATGCTGAATTTTTTAAACTTCTCTTCATTTCCAAAATGCATACATCTTAAAAGGCTAGTCTGGTGTTTTTATCAATTTATGCATATGACTCAAATTCTGCTTATTTTACTGACTAGTGCCTAAGTAGAAGTAGCATTGTCTTGTACACCTTTTTCCAGTGTTAAACATGTTACTGTTGAGACATGTAAACATGCTGTTAAAGCTCGTCAAATGTGAAATGAGTTGGATAGATTCTTGGCAGCCCTTCTTGTCTTTCTAATGGGGATGGTTTGTCCATAGTACAACCATAGGATTTCGGGCTTCTGGCCTCTCCCAAAATATACTGAACACACAGAATGATACCAAACCCTGCTTTTGCCTCTGAAGTACCTTTTTGTACGGGAGAAAAAGCAGTCAGTCTACCTCTTACAGCCTTCAACGTGCACTCAACAGGAGTGTAGCCTATTCTGTGTCTGAAATAAATGCTGCCTCTGAGTGTATGTTGATCTTTAAAAGTAAGCAGTGAAATACTTGAGTGATTTTTTTTTTTTTTTATTAGTTGGAAAATTTGGGTGAGTGGGTTGTTGTCTCCTAAGTGCATTCTTGGGGAGGGGGAAGATTTGTGAGTGTTCAAAAACATGAAATTATACACTTTGGGTACATGTGATTTTTCTTTAGATCACAGAAGTGAAACTAATATGTTGTTAAAGCACTGAAATCCTGCAAAATTTGAAGCAGTTATGTTTTGAGTTGGCAAAATATTTTTCTGGCAAAAAATATTTGATGGAGTAAAGTCCTTCAGATTATTTTTATTCATACCATGCTTCTGTTGGCTCTTGCTTAACAGCAAGCATTTGCTTAATATTGTGCATGGGATTAACTGCCCTGAAGTTGTTGCAGCTAGTTTTTCTAAATGCCTAAGCAGTTGTTTAGTTGTGGGGTTTTTTTGTTTTGTCACTGGTGATTTAGTGGACCTAGATAGAATACTTTAGTAACAAAACTTCAAGGTATCTCTTAGCATGTATAATGAAGTTTTGAATTTAGTACAAGATTGAGACACTTGCATCATCCCAGAAGTTACATAAATGTTCAGATGCTTGAACTCTTAAAAATTCTTTGGTGACCTTATCTGTTAAATTTGTCTTCTGGGCTAGATTCATGGAATCACTACTAAATGCAGTTATCTAGCAGATTCTTCTAAAGAATATATGGTGTTCTAAAACAGCAGGTCTGGACAGAAAAACCTTCCCAAGGTGCCTTTGTTCAAATAATGGCCATATCATGTTGTCATCCCTTTTGCATTAGTAAGGAAATAACTAAAAGTAATCTTCCATCTATCTAGCACAAGAAATTTCAAATGTCTGACTACTGATGCATAACTATGTCTGAAACTCATTTTTTGGATAATAGGTAATTGAGAAAATGTAAACCTCCTAGCAAGATTTGCTATTAGTTTTATTTTAGTTTTCAGAGCATAGGTGCAAAACCAGGGATGCTTTTATGCGCTTCCTTCCTTCGTCATCGTCTGAGTCAAAAGCAATCCTGTAGTATTATGTAGTAAACTTAGGTTTCAGTCTCCTTTAGTGTGGTTTCCTTAAAGTAGGCAGAGTTTTCATTTTAACTTTAGTTTCAGAGTTTGCTATCAATGTTAGGCAAATAACTACAGAATCATTAAAAAACAAACCGAATTCAACAACCTGCTGTTTTAAAACAGAGCAAAAAGTCTGATGTTCTTTCTTAGATGTGTACATAGCATGGATAATTCTTACTTCGACCTGGTTACTTTTAGAAAAGCAGTCCCTGAGGCTTAGTATATATTGCTTTTTCTTTTGCTGCCGTCCCTGGTGGAGTAAGGGTTTTCTTAGTGGTATGTACAGCTACGTGAATTGTTTGGGTTTTTTGTTTTAAGACCTTCTTGTGTTTGTCTTGTAAGCCACAGTCTCTTTCTGGGTGGTGTAGTAAGGAATTGAACACTCATTCTCAGTAGGTGGGCCTGGCTGTTGTTCCCTAGAGGAAGGAAAGTTCTCCACACTTCTCTGATGTCAGCTGGATGTGGGCTAATGCCTGTAGTACCCCAGTATGTTGAGTCCTCTAGCATATGGAAAAGGTTAACACTCGTTTATTGGGCAACAAACCACTTGAGTAAGGTGAAGTTCCAACATGCAAACAAAAGAATTGCTTCTGCTTCTTCCGTGTAGAAGAATTGTTACTCTTGTTTTCATGAAGTACTGAATTCAGCATTATGTGGCCTGGCTAAATTGTTGGTTAGTGGCTTTACCTAGTAGTTAAGGATGTATTCGAGGTGTGTCTACTCTAAAGTGATTGGAAGACCAGGACAGGCAAATGCAGCTGACTTAAAGATTTAAGATCTGGCTGTATGCTGAGAAATGCATGTGAAATGCTGGGAGATAGCTGCTGATTGAATTTGGTCATAGCTTTCATATGGGACCATAAATCTTTAGTGCACTGCCTCCTGGTGTTGTATTGTGTCATGTAGTTCATCCTTGATGTCAAATGTTTAGTTAACATCATTTCTATGTGGCTATGATTATGTGTGACTAAGCCTTCAAAGTCTTCCATACAGATAACTGAACTGGCTTGTACTTAGACTCATAGAATTACCAGAGTTGGAAGGGATCTTAAAGATCAAGTACTTCCAATCCCCCTGCCTGGGTAGGGACACCTTCCACTAGGTTAGGCTGCCCAGAGCCCCATCCAGACTTGCCTTAAAAACTTCCAGGAGTGGGGCTTCCAAAACCTCTCTGGGCAACCTGTTCCACTGTCTCACCACCCTCATGGTGAAGAACTTCCTCTTAATATCCAATCTAAATCTACCCTCCTCTAGTTTATATACATTCTCCCTAGTCCTATCACTACCTGACATCCTAAAAGGTCCCTCACCAGCTTTTCTGCAGGCCCCCTTCAGATACTGGAAGGCCACCTCTCTACCTGAGGCCTCCTCAGAGCCTGCTCTTCTCCAGACTGAATAACCCCAACTCTCTCAGTCTGTCTGAGCTGCTCTCCATTCTGCAAGTATAAAAGCATGAAAATGACCTTCTCCTACTTAGGAAGTCAAGGAGTTTCAGAGATGAAGTGGCTCAGGTGAAACAAGGTGCTACTGCTGACAGTTTAGGACGGGAGGCTGGCTTCTGAACTGGTGAATTGTGCTAGTGTTAATATGATGCCTTCAGTCTTTACTGAAAGTTTATCAAGAATAAGTGAGAATTTCCTAGCTTTCTGTTTGTTCATCTTGAACTTCTCATATGACCTCAGGCTCTTCTGTAGAATGTGTACAAGGTAATGTGGAGGGTCGAGGCTGGGCCAACCACCAACCCAACGACAGATGCTCCCTATTTACTCCCCTCTTTCCCCCCCACGGGAAGGGGTAGGGAATAGGAGAGGCAGAGAGACTTGTGGATTGGAAAATAAAACTAAAGCTACTTTAATAATAATAACAATGTTAAATGAAATATATACAAATATGTACAGAACCCAATACCGAATCCACATCCCCCTTTCAATGATAACTATGTCACTACTGATGCTGCGGCAGCAGGCATCCTGGTACCAGATGAGTCCCGTTCCCCTGGGGGCGGGGTCCTGGTACTGGATGCAGGAACTTAGGGATCACCTTTCAAGTGCCCGATGCAGAGAAATCTAGCAGTCCTGAAATCAGGGATCTTGAATCTTGAAAGGGAAGTCTAGCAAGGGGGGACTGACTCCTAGCTTATATGTCAAATATGACATATATGGGATCGAATACTTTTAGAAAGTAAAATCACTGAACAGAATTAGTTCTGCTCTAACCTAAACCAGGACAGGTAACTGTCAAGATCTGCTGTCTCAAAATTGCTCTTAAGCTTCCATTAACCTCAGCTGCAGAGGTAAAAGTAGTTTACTTGTGCCTGAGATGGAAGTTGTAATATTAGAACACCTGCAACTATTAAAAAAATGTACCTTGTTTTTGAAAGTTATAAAGGCCAAAAACCTAGCTAGGATATGCATAAATGTCAGTCCAGTTTAGATGAGGTCACAAAATGTTTGGAGCTAGTTTATAATGGTTAGATAGCTTCATGGTCATCTATACCCCTTGCCTTTGCTAGGATTAAAATATAAGTAAGATCAGTATAATTCACATGATCCCTGTCAGGATGTCATGTGAGTCTCACTGTTGCTAGTTGTCTATATTGGGGTTTTGTTCTTAACCAACCCACTGTTATGTTCCTAGTTGACTTTACCTGGCAGGAGATAAAAATCCCTCTCCAAATGAAAGAGTTGTTTATTTCCCATAGATGTGCAGAATTTTTCAGAGTCAGTTTGCCACGTACAGTGGATACCATATCAGTGTATGGTAAATTTTGTTTGCTTGGCTAAAATATTCATTTTTGCATAAGTTCCATTAAGTATTCAACTACTGATATAATAGCTCTGATTTTTGCTGTTCCCTTAGCTGTGCTTTTTCTTTTTACTGACACTCGTGGGTGTTGGTTTTAACAGTTATTTTGGAATTTCTACTGCAAAATGTATAATGATTGTGTTGGTAAATGTTTAATACTTCAATCTCTATGAAGTAAACAAACCTGAATGAGGAACTTGGAATATAAACATGCTTAATCTTTGCACAATGATGTTAGGTGTATGTAAACAAATATAGTAGATGGTGTCTGTAGGTAATTGCATGGTGTCATAAACAGTAGTCTGACATAGCCGTTGCCTTTTCTCATCTGCAGGTGTGTGTTGTTTCAGCGCAGCATGGCTGTGGTCATCCGCTTGCAAGGTCTCCCGATTGTGGCGGGGACCATGGACATTCGTCACTTCTTCTCTGGATTGACCATTCCCGATGGGGGCGTGCATATTGTAGGGGGTGAGCTGGGTGAGGCTTTCATCGTTTTTGCCACTGATGAAGATGCGAGGCTTGGTATGATGCGCACAGGTGGTACAATTAAAGGGTCAAAAGTGACGCTGCTGCTGAGCAGTAAAACTGAAATGCAGAACATGATTGAACTCAGTCGTAGGCGTTTTGAAACTGCCAATCTAGATATGCCACCAGCAAATGCTAGCAGGTCAGGACCCCCACCTAGTTCTGGAATGAGTGGAAGGGTTAGCTTACCTACTACTGTACCTAACTTTAATAATCCTTCTCCTAGTGTAGTAACTGCTTCTACTACTGTGCATGAAAGCAATAAAAACATACCCACATTTTCTACTGCCAGTATGGGGACTGCACCTCCAAATCTTGGGAGTACCTTTGGTAGCCCAACATTTAGCTCAACTATTCCTAGCACAGCATCCCCAATGAACACAGTACCTCCTCCTCCAATCCCTCCTATGCCAGCTATGCCATCTTTGCCACCAATGCCTTCTATTCCCCCGATACCTGTTCCACCTCCTGTACCCACTCTGCCTCCTGTTCCTCCGGTTCCTCCGATACCCCCTGTGCCCCCTGTACCTCCGATGACACCTATGCCTCCCATATCAGGAATGCCTCCTATGAATCCTCCACCTGTAGCCCCTTTACCCACTGGAATGAATGGGTCTGGAGCAACAGTGAATATAAACAGCGGCTTGAATCCATTGTTTATTGGTCCCTTGAATCCTGTAAATCCTGTCCAGATGAATTCACAAAGTAGTATCAAGCCAATTCCAATCAATCCAGATGATTTGTATGTCAGCGTTCATGGAATGCCCTTTTCTGCAACAGAATCTGATGTGAAAGACTTTTTCCTTGGGCTCCGTGTGGATGCAGTCCATATG
Source organism: Galbula dea (assembly GCA_013399015.1). NCBI lineage: Eukaryota > Metazoa > Chordata > Aves > Piciformes > Galbulidae > Galbula > Galbula dea. Next base: position 72,484 of record VWZX01005845.1, read on the forward strand.
CTGAAGGATCATGTAGGTCGAAATAATGGAAATGGACTAGTTAAGTTTTTTTCTCCTCAAGATACATTTGAAGCACTGAAGCGAAACAGAATGCTGATGATTCAGCGCTATGTTGAAGTTAGCCCTGCAACAGAGAGACAGTGGGTGGCTGCTGGAGGCCATATAACTTTCAAGCAAACCATGGGTCCCTCTGGGCAGTCACATCCTCCTCCTCCCCAGGCACATTCTAGGTCCAAGTCTCCTGGTGGACAAAAAAGGTCACGGTCAAGATCTCCCCATGAGCAGGGTTTCTGTGTTTATTTGAAAGGTCTTCCCTTTGAATCGGAGAACAAACATGTGATAGATTTTTTTAAAAAGCTGGATATAGTTGAAGACAGTATTTATATAGCTTATGGACCTAATGGGAAGGCAATTGGAGAGGGTTTTGTTGAGTTCAGGAATGAAGCTGATTATAAAGCAGCGTTGTGTCATCACAAGCAGTACATAGGGAATCGCTTTATTCAGGTTCATCCAATTACTAAAAAGGCAATGTTAGAAAAGATAGATGTGATTCGTAAAAGATTGCAGAACTTCAACTATGACCAGAGAGAAATCCTCATGAATGCTGAGGGAGAACCAGGCTCGCCAAAATTGTGTGCACATATATCTAATATTCCATACAATATAACAAAAATGGAAATACTTCAGTTTCTAGAGGGACTGGCAGTAGAAGAAAACTGTATACACATTCTTGTTGATAATAATGGACAGGGTTTAGGACAAGCACTGGTTCAGTTTAAAGCTGAAGATGATGCTCGTAAGGCAGAGCGTTTGCACCGTAAAAAACTGAATGGAAGAGATGTTGTTTTGCGTTTGATTACTGTAGAAGAAATGAGAGATATTGAGAGAAACCCACCATCTCAAGGGAAGAAGATACTGAAAATACCAATACAAGGAAATGCTACTGTGCCAGGAGCACAGGGTGGGGATGAACATGCCTTCTTGGGGGGAAATGCTAAAGATGCCAGCAATGGTCCTCCATTTAATTTCCCTAGTAACTTCAGTGGGTCTGGTACTTTTGGTCCCCCTCTCCCACCACCTGGAATAGGTGGCTTTCCTGACTCTAGACCAGGAATACCTACAGTTGCAACTAGTGGTTTACCTGGTGCTGGTATTGAGGTCCCAGGTTTTGCAGGTGGTCCTGGTAATTTGAGTGGACCGGCAGGTTTTGCAGGTGGCCCTCAGGCTTTTGGTAATGGTCCTGGCAATTTAAGTGGACCACCTGCCTTTGGTGCTGGTCCTCCAGGAATTGCTAGTGGTCTTGGACATTTAGGTGGACCGCCAGGGTTTGGACCTGGACCAGGAAATATACATATTAGTGGACCCCCAGGTTTTGGAACAAGCGCTGGGAAGCCAGGACCAACTGTCATAAAAGTACAGAATATGCCCTTTACTGTTTCGGTGGATGAAATTTTGGATTTCTTTTATGGTTACCAAGTGATCCCTGGTTCAGTGTGCTTAAAATATAATGAAAAAGGCATGCCCACTGGAGAAGCAATGGTTGCATTCGAGTCCCGTGATGAAGCTATGGCAGCTGTTGTTGATTTAAATGACAGGCCTATAGGCTCGAGAAAAGTAAAACTTGTTTTAGGGTAGCTGTTAATATGAAGTAGTTGTAGAATAGATATTCATAGTGCTGTGATAAATGCATCCGAATTGGTTTATGTAGTATTTCCAGGATAGAACCTGTGGATTGCTTAAATTGTAAAACAGATTGGTTTTGATAAGACTAAGCACTGGAATAGCTATTACATAAAAAACACCGTGAGGATAGGTGCGCAGTGGATTTTCCTGTACAAAGATGTGGAGAAGCTAGACCGATTCTTATTCATCATAGAAGTTTGGTAAACTATACTGAGACAGTGCTTACAGAGGAATCTAGATTGGTTTTACATAGTTTTGGATATGGGAAATAGATGATGTCAGTGAAGCTCTTCAGTGGGTGCTCTTGCAAGCCATTGTAAAATAGTTATTTCTAGATTTGGTTAAAAGCTGGCTGAATTTGCTTTGTTTACAGGTCAAAGCTTTGTTTAAAGTTCTGATTTTACTCTGCAACTGAACGAATTCTCAGTGTACACAGATTAATTGTTTTGTGTATGTATCTTTATTTTTTCCAAGATTCTCACTGTATGAACAGTTGAATTATGCCCATTGCTGATGTGTTTACCAAACTAATTCCTATAAGTATGAGCAGAATCTTTCTGTAAAATTCAAGCTGTTCTTTGTGGAATAACCTTTAGTTATTTATATATTGCAATTATAATTGTGCAGAATAAGACTTTTGCCACAAATTTAGCTAACCTCAAGCGTTATGAGTTTTATAGTACGCTTACAAAACATTTGCAGTAGACGTAACAACTTGAAAATACTCATTATTGTTTAAGTAGCTTGATTTGTTAGGATTACATGAATCATTTGGGATAGGATCTTTAACACTAGTTCGATATTGATGTTGCATTTCTTATGTGTCTCGAATTCTTTTCGTAGTCTCTGACAAGAGAACCAAAGTGGTGATTCTTAGTAGAAGATTGGAGTCCGGCTAAAGTTTTAAATCGTTTTATGTATGACAGCAACTTTTATCTTCAGCAACTCTGTTGTGAATTACTGCTATGGGTGAATTCAGAGATAAAATTTATTTTTCTCCAAAACTTGAAAATACCAACTTGACGATATATTTTTGCAATAAAGTTATGCTGTTTTATTCAAAGTCTGTAAAGAGTTGCCATTTTTTTTTTGCTATGCAGTAAAACTTTCCATGGAAAACCAGAGAATTGGAAAGTAAGTAATTACACAAGTGAAAAGTAGATTGTTTTCTTTTGTTTTGTTTTTTTCTGGTTCCTCCTTGCATGGCTTATGATAAATTTTAAGACTTGGGCATTGCCTGAAAAATCCTGCCATTCCCTGCAAATCACTGTACTTAAACATAGTAAACTTCAAAGTTTGGGTTTTTTGGATGAAAACCAGTGCCTTTTGGTGTTGCATATCATGGAACACTGAAGTGTATGGTCAGGCAAAATTGAGAGGTGCAAGTGGCAACAGTTTTATTCATGTGGTGTGTAGGAGAGATTTGAAAACCTGTGCAGCGCTGCATCCTGAGAGGATTTTACAGTACAGGAATATGTGGAAGGATTGTATAAAGGTGTACTTCAATAAAGAGGCGGTCGCATTACATGGATGCTTCTGTAATTCATTAGCATAATTTTGTTTGGACAGATTACTAGGTGGTCCCAACGTTGGAAAAGTCATGTGATTTGTATATACTGTTTAAAATTAAGCCTCCTGTTAATAAACTGTCTGTCTCTGAAGCTTCACATTATGCGTTTCAGCAGTCTTTGGGAGTAATGTTTCAACAGCAGATCTTTGTTTCCTTTTTTTTCTTTTTTCCTTTGAAAGTCTGAAAGTACTCTTGCTGATGTCAGAAAGATGTGTGATTAGGAGTCAAGCCTTTCAGTTTATTTTTTAAATTTTGCTCTTTGTTTTTTGAACAAGTTTTATTAAAGTTTCATACTATATTGGAGTTATTTGGGTGCTTGTTTCTTCATGTTTCACATTAGAATAAAATTATTGAAAAGGAAAACTTGGCTTCATTGTTCACAGAATTGATTTAAGATATTAGTGTGTGTTGACTTGCAGAAATTGGTGATAACTTTTTTCAAGTTCGAATAAATCACAACAGTGCTTGCCTTGTTGTGAAGTGTAACTAAACTACAGCTGTCTGGAAGTAGATACACAGTTCTGTGTTACTGTCTTGATTTCACGTCTTCATCCTCTTGGTAATGCATACAGGGTTATTAGTGTTTTTGTTAGACATTGCATATGCTGCAAAACATGCTTGTGTGCCTATTCCTTTGGACTTTCTAAAAGTGCAAGTTTGTTTTGGAAATCTCATTTTCTGATTCTTGATTTTCTGTCTGGCCTAAAGGTGTTTGAATGCTTATCTAAAAAAAAAGTGCAAATCGATACATAAAGTCATTGGCGTTGGGAACATTGACGTTGATGAAATAGTTAAGTGGAGGATTTGGGATGGGGAAGGAGCTCTTCATCTTGGCAAGCAGTTGATGCTCCATATCTCTTAGCATAAATTAGTAATAAGTTAGTTGGTAAATATCCTCTGTTCTTTGAGAGTCGGCTCTTGGGAAAAAATGATGGTTTAGCATACTTATAATTTCTCTATGTACTACAAACAATACTGCTGCTCTCCAAAATAGTTACGGATTATCCTTTAAAGCATATCCAGAGAAAAGTTTGTAATCAAGTGTTACTTGCAAATACAAAAAGTTTTCTGTAACAATTACCTTTCATGTGAGAAGCAGCCTTAAATTGCATGTCATGCTAAATTATGAGGGATGCCCTTGTATTAACAGACTACATGGCTAGATTTGATGAAGTTGCTTACTTTGCACATGTTCATGTTCATGAACAGCCTTAAAAATAAGAGGTAGGACCGCTGAGGTCCTGTCTCCACTGTGGAAGATATGTAACTGCCCTTGCATATACACTTCAAGGCTGGCTGCTAATGAGGTAGCAACAGAAGGAATCTGCTAATGGACACTGCTCAAATTCACAGTTGTTTTGGCCTTGATCCTTGGAGTGTCGGAAACCGACATCCTGCCTAGCCTCGTTGGAACAACACAGTTGGTGACACTGATGTCCCAATTTCTTCAAGTTATGGAAAGAAGGTACTTGTGTTTATATAACTGGATAAGTTGGTGGTTTTAGCAGTTCCTTGAGTTCTAGTGTCTGAGTATTGCTCTAAAAAAAGTAACTGGTGAAGAGTTACAATCACTGTGATTTCTATTAAACATACATTTTTTTGTTGTCCCATTCACAAGAGAAAGTATGACTCTAATAATTAAATTATTCAATGCTAAATTTGTGACTAATGTGGAAGAACTGAAATGGGTAGATGAAAGTGTGAATTTAAAGTTAACCACATTTTCAGGTGGTTACTTGTAAATGTCACAGTTGTATTTTGGTTTTAACACAAGTCACTTATGTAATATCACAAACAACATTCAAGCCAGTCCTCTACTGATGAATTGTTGTTCCTGTGATCTGAATGTAGATTTATGAGAGATTTGAGGCTTTGTGGGTTTAAACAAAACTGAGGGATACTTCTTTTTTGTTTGAAGTGGTGTTCCTTCCATAGCATTTAATGTGTTCCTTGCATGTCTATGATCTGATTTTGTGAGTGGAGAGGAAGATCAATGCAAAAATGAAGACTATTGTCATGTGCTAGTTGACATTGAAGATCCACTTTCTAAAGAACTATGTGCTGGTCAGTTCTGCTAAATTGCTCAGGCTGTCCTTAAAGAAATTTTTGCCTATGCTGTGTGAAATTAGCAGCTTGTTTTGCTGAGGGCATTTTGGTGCACTAAAGACTGCAGACTTTAGGGGAAAAATATCCTCACTTTTCTGGTTACCTAGGTATGCCAGTGGTGCATTATCTGTAAATAACTATTTTAAGCTTCTGTATTTTGTTGTTCGTCAGTCTTCTGTGGTGATTCCAAAGCTTCTGCTTCTTGCTGCAAGTTCCAGTCCTCAGTGCATTGTTCAGTAGAGTATGCTTCTGAATTGTTTGGCCTTCTGGTCTGCAAAATTGGAACAACTGCATATTATGGACTATTTGAAGTGTCTGGTTGGACAGTGGATGACTCTTTGAGAGCAGTTGTTCTAGGATGATTATCCAGATGCATGGATTAGACCCTGAATCAAAGGATTGCAATTTGTGTTTAATACAGACTCTAGTGTAAGCAAAAGACTAGTTTCTGTCTTTGACGAATTAATTGGTTGGAAGGAAGCAGTTTTGAAACTGGACCGATATATTATGAAACATTTAATTGGAGTCTAGGACATAAAATTAGGTTTATGTCAGTTTGCTTCTTTAGATATTTGCAGGTCTTTTAAAAGAAAAAATAGTAGAGACTCTAAATTTTGTTGCTGTAAGAGATTTTTCAGAAGCAGAGCCTTGAGTCTGGAAGCGGTGTTGGCAAATATATTTGCTTGTATTTACCCTTTTGCAGGGATGCTGATGTTCCCTTCTGTTCCGTGACTGTGTTCTTTCATGGGAAAACTGAGCTAGAGTTTGTGTATGGAGCAGATGACTCTTCTTCCTGGTGGAAAAGGAAGTGAAACTTACCTTTTCAGTACTTGTGGGGTTCTCTTCCTAGCTGTTTTTGGCAGCAAGAATGTGTTGAAAGCTTTGCCTTTTTCATGGAATGAAAATCAATTGGTTGGTGGTATGCATTTGATAGAAGCTGGACTTGATGATCCTTGTGGGTCCCTTCCAGCTCTGAATAATTCTGTGATTCTGTGATTTAGGGTGTGTGGCTGTATACTCAACTCCACTATTCTTTCTGTATCTTATGATCAGGTAGGTATGCTGTAGCTGATTTTTCTATACAGATGCCTTAGTCATTATTTTTCTCAAAGCTTTGTTACTATGTGGAATGTTAGGGTGTTTGTGTGGGAAGTGCTTCCCACCTTCCTGACCTGGATACTTTTCACTCATGGGTATAAATTAACTGTATATAAGAAAAGCAGCCCTAAAGGTGTTCCTTTTCCGTAGCCCCTGACTGAACATGGGTGTTGAATGGTTTAGCTGTGACTCTTTATTCACTGGCACTCTCTTCTGCGAGGCTTCGTTACCATTCTTTGTTACCAGTCTTCTTTTTTTTGTATGTGTATCCATAGCATGGCAGCTTAAGAGAGAAGCAAACAGGTGAATTCTGACCCGAGTTACTTTACTGCTTCTGCAGAGTCAAAGCTTACTCTTTTGTGGTCATTTCTTAGTTGTATGCTCTCATGCATACATCCTTAAGTTCCAGTGGTCTTACCAGTTGCTTCCCAAATAGATTAAATTTTCAGAAGCAGTTAATAGATTTCCTTTCACCATAAGTTCAATATCCACAAAATTAATTTTGTAAATCTGTGTTTACTGGTGTCACACCAGGTTTGCCCTTTTCCCCCAACTTTTGGGAGGTCTTTCATTACGAGTTACCAGTAAACTAAATTGTAGTTCCTCGTTCAGTTGATAATCACAGCCAGGATAACTTCAAGGTATAGAGTGGATATTGCCTTACCAGTACATAGTTGAGGGAGTAAAATTTCCCTGTTAAGTATAAAACTGTAAATTTAGGACTTGGAAGGCTTGCACAGGGAAAACAGGAGTTGATGTTGCCTAGAACTCTTTGCTTGGCATGGTCTGGCTTTTTGGACTGGTCACTGCTTCTGGAAGGCTAGTGATTTTTGAAATTTTCATGTTGTAGTTTAGTGTTGTTAGTCAAAGAACCAGCAGGATGGAAGCGCTCTGATTTCTGACTACTTGAAGGCGGGTGGAACTTCCAGCTATTTCATAGTTGCATTTCAACCATTTCCCATAAAATGTGACTGGGTGGATATAGCATTGCTCTGTGTGACCGTAGAAAGCTTAGAAGTGCTTTCTAGTCGCTTAGAAATGAAGGCAGATTTTGGGAGGAAAATAGCAATACAGTCAGAACCTAAATTATTTCAAGAATTCCTTTTAGGTAATTTTGATTGCCTTTTATGGTAAAATTCATAGGACTGCTGTCACTAAGATTTCAAGCCTCTGTTGTAGTACCTGTGTAGCTTAGAGGCCTTGCTGTAGTGGCATTTGCCAGAATGTGCTCCATAATATGAGCTTTTTCTGAAGCTTATTTTCTGCGGTGTATTCTCTGCTTTGTCTAGTTTCTCTCCTGTAGGAGCCAGGCCTTTGCCAGGCTATAATGACATAACCACAATTTTCAGCAGTATAACCAAAGCATTGCTGCTTGTTTTGATGAGAAGATGGATATGGAATGTGAAATGTCCTCGTTTGTTTGAACAGGAGGCTCAACTCAAGTGAAAATGATGGTTGACAATACCATTTCATTATTAACCAAATATCTTTTAATGAAAGGGCAGTGTTTATAAATCTCATGTTCTTGAGGAACATGAGTGCAACCGGTTACAAAAGCAAAGAGGCTAATTAAAGTAAAATTAGGCACTGACAGTTCATTGAGCGTAGGGGAAACAACTTAAGGAGGAGCAGTGAAGTTGTTAAATATTACGGATTCACTTGCCTAGGACTCCCCCTACATTCCAGAGCCAGTGTCATATGAGCAAATGGAGAGGTTTTTTATAGCGCTTGGAGCTCTATGGACTTGATTGCTTTTAGGTGGTAAGTGCATATGCAAGGTAGTGGTATATAACTAATTTGTCTCTGAGCAACCAGTAAGCTAGTGGCAGAATGTTTTCATTGTCACAGTAGAAGCACATCATCATTAACATCAGTGAAGTGTCAGTAGGGTTCAAGTTGAAAGGTTGAGGCCAAACTGACTCTTCACGTTTTAGTTAAAACAACAAAGTGGTGCCCTAAATATAATGAAGAGTATTTGTGGCTTAGAAATATCAGCACTGAGCTTGTTTGAAAAAAAGCAGAATAAACCAGTAGTAGGTAGTTAAATTCTTAATCTAATCCGAAATTTAAATTCAGTTGTTAATGATAGAATGTATGAGATACGTAATGGATCTAAATGGTTTGTTGTTAAACGGTTAAACCTGAGCCCTTTGCAGACTCACATATTCTTAGATTGTCAACCAGAATTGGTTTTGATGGTCAAGTCTATTCTAAAGTTTTTAACCAGCTCTAGTTGTTGTCACTTAAGTCAGCAATAACCCCTGTGTGTATGTAAAAGCTTTTTGTGTAAACCAGATGAGTCTCTTAAAGGAAAAAGCCTTTCAGGTGTATCTGAAAAATTACATACAAAACACCACGGTGTACTGCACAAATGTTCTGGATTTTGTGAGAGGCTTTTCTGTCATCTGGACACTCATCGCTCTCTTTGGGTAGCTGACACAGTATTTTTAAGATGATAATCCAAATGGCGTTTCTTCCTTGCAACATAAGCAATGTCTTACTATGAGAAGGTGATACTTGGCTACCCTCATTACTGAAGGAGCAGAAAGGAAAGTGTGTGGTGTTTTCCTTGTGCTGGATGGCACATGCTACTTTGATGTTAAAATTTGTCCTTAGTTGTGCCTCTAAAAATAACTTCAAGCAACAAGAATAGTTTTTTTGAAAGCAAATTTTTTTCTGGTTCAAATAAACACAATAATAAATCAATGTAATATAAATCCTAATAGGAGTCTGCAGATGATGTTGTATCTCTATGAAATATCAGCTATTTTCAGTGCCCTGACTTGACCAAATATGACTGTAGTGTTGTCATTTAATTATCTTATTTTGAAAGGTGAGAGGAATCTGCGTACTTGAGTTCGTGCCAGTTGCGGTGTGGTGGTGTAGTATGTAACCTTCCTCTGTCTCATTTTGTCTTGGAAAGGTAGTAAGAGCCTGTTGTTTTGAATGTTTTTGAGCAGTCTGCATTTCAAGGTCGCTTACATATATAATGTGATACTGCTTTAATCTTTTTGTGATGTTCAGATCCCTCTGCTACTGCATTAGGTACACGTAAAAGCCCTGTTGGTGAAGAACTCGTGATGACCAAAATGTGAACATGCCAGGCCCGTCTGATGCTTTTTCCTGGCTGCTGCCTGTCACGGTTTTTCTGCCGTTCTCTTCCTATGCAGATAGTGCTCTGCTGCCCAGAGAACAGGCAGTGTGTCACCTGACTTTGCAGCTTCCACCTAGTGGTTGTAGCTCCAAGGCTCCTTTTAGAGTAAATATAGTTTAGTGCATACTTTTACAGCTGTGAAATTTACTCAATGTTTTTATGGGAGAAATTTTTGCTCAGACAACTTCTATCTTAATTGCTTCATATTTATTAAAAAATCATTGGAACTATTCATTTGACTTTGATGAAATAAAGATGCTCATCTGTGGGAGAGTCTGAGGCTTACCAGTATTGGGTTACAGGGGTTTTGAGGTTCTTGAGAGTCATATTTTGTAAAAGATGGGGGACTTCAGACATTTTTAGGGTATAGGTTAAAAAGCATTGCAGTACATATACTATGAATAGCAGACATGTAAGAAGCACTTGATATATGTATTTGCAATTGTGGAATCTCCTCCCCTCTTAATGCGGGGAGATTGTTCAGTAATTTTGGCCCACTTGGCACTGAGACAAGCAGAATGGCATGAATTCATCAGTAATGGGTTTGCATTTTGGGAGGGTATGCTGACAGATGAAGTTGGATCTGGAGGAGGCCAGAAAAGGGACATGAAGTGTGTGTTTTGTGGTTGTTTGTGGCCTTTAAATACTTCTGTTGTTAGTCTGGATGGGGGAGATTAAAAAAACCCCCACTTATAAAATCGCTTGCCAAATCCTTTCCTTTGTTCTTTCTCACTGTCAGGTTTTTGTGGTGGTGGTGCTTTTGCTTTTTGTAGGTGGTTCTGCTTTGAAGGAGCATTATTCTGCGGCAGATTATGATGGAGAAGTGAAGACGTTCGTACTACAGGTTGTAATAACTAAGCGGCAGAAAGTATTATGGGGATGTGAATCTTTCTTAAAAAGAAGCATATACTGAAAAGGAAAAAGAACTGCAAGAGCGTTGACATAAGAGGCTGAAATTACACTGAATTAATTTGAAGAATGTTTCTTAGGAGCACTGCAGAAGCAGTATTTTTTTTTTTAGATGTTTTTCATGAGGAGCTAGATTCAGGATTGAAGTCTATAAAGAGAGCCTAATTTATATAATGTGAGAGGTAGTGTGACTCTAATGTGGGAAAACTTGAAAGGTCAATTCTGCTTTACATCCTCACTCGTTTTTTAGGCAAGAGGTGTCACTGTGTTAGTAATAACTCCAGGGCAACTGACAGTAGTCTAGAGAAGTTATCTGGGATATCTCGACCTTTTTTTGGCAATCATTCAGCAGTACAATACAAACAAGAAATGTGGCAATCTTTTCATTAACTAAGTGGATGTTGGTACTATGTGGTCACCAGAATTCTTCAGTAATATGAATTTGTTTAATAAAACAGCAAAGATTGCCAAAATGTACATTTTTTTTTTAAGTGTTATTTTGGACTCATGCCATTCATACAGTGTGCACTAGCCTAGACAGATGGCTGTTAATGAGCTTCTGTCTTGAAGTTACCTGTGTAATGTCATGGCTATGTTTGGGGGAATAGGTGAGATCATGCAGGCTCTAAAGTAAAGTACAGTATGGTTGAAGTTTCCAGCCTGTGGGAAGGATAGAGGTGGCTAAAGGGATTGGCAGAATGCATGCCAAGAGCTTGCCTCAAAAAACCTAAGTGCATGTAAGTAGGAAGTTACATGCTGATATGTGCAGATGAAGCTGCGGTGTGGTTAGAGAACCAAAGGAGGAATATACTGTAGTCTTCAAGCTTACCTGGAGTTCGATCTGAGAAGTGGAGGAGCCATAGCCTTCTTGATTGATTTGGGCCTCAGATGGAATGTTTAGCTATTTTTGCCTGATGTGAGAATAGCTGGAGTTTTAAAGGAAAGGAGGAGGCCTTACTTGGAAAAGGCAAAGATTTGCAATGAAAAACAGTGTATTTGATGTTATTGAAAAGGTCAGTGTGGTTGTGCTTTTAAGTCCATTTTTCAACCAAGTTGTTCTTTACATTTTGGTAATGAAATATTTGAGACTTGGGGGAGGGGAGAGGAGCAAATATAGTAATAGGAAAGAAATTGAATAAAAATTATAAAATGATTTGGTGGGAAAAGTGGGATTGCAGTTACTGTTCCAATTTGAACTAAATGAATAATTGACTCCAAAGTACTAATCTGCTTTAAGTTAGTTTTTCAATGAAAAAATGAAATGATTTTTGATACTCTGCTACTAAATGCTGTAAAGAACTTTGAAATATGCTTTCTTTTTGCATGGAGAGGTTGGGAAAGTAACTTAGGTTTTGCTTAAGTTCAGGTGTTTATTTGAATCTAATTGTAATATATTGCAGACTTTATGAAATACAATCAATTTTGACTTATCAGTTTGTGTACTTGTTTCTCAGACAAGTGGAGGATATATATAATAAAGGCATGTACAGGCCTTTTATTGAGCTTGTTGATTAAGGACAATATTAGTGGTGAGTAAGTTAAAGGTGAACACAGAACAGTGTAAATTTGAACTTACAGAACAAAGTGTTGTTTCACTAGAGTTGGGACTTGGCTCTTGTTCATTGTTGGGTGTGGGAAGCTGCAGTAAAGATGAAATGATTGAAGTTCTTGTTTGCATTTTATGCTACAGATTACAATCCCGTTTGTGATTTTTTTTTTTTTTTGTGCTTTATTTCAGCTTTTTAAAAACTGTTGTAAATTTGTTTTTACTATATAGGTATTTATTATATAGACAGTTGTATAGATATTTTGGTGTACAGATGTGGTGCTTAAGGGATATGGTTTAGTGATGGACATGGCAATGCTAGGTTAACACTGGGATTTGATCTTTAAGGTCCTTTCTAACCTAACCCTTCTGTGATTCTGTAAATGGGAGCTTTGCCTTCTCTGTCAGTTTTCGCAAATGTCTAGGAGGTCGGGTTGCAATAGCACATGCTCAGCACTTGTACCTGTAAGCTGGCTCCAGATACAAAACCCCCAAGTCCTCGCGGTCATACTGGAGCTTCAGGGTTCATATGGAAACAACTCAGTAAGTAGAACTAAGTCATAACTTCCATGTGTATTTGGTGGTGCCTTAGGTGTACAGTAGCCAGTAACCTCTTTCCATAAGTATAGGAGGGACATCAAGGTACTGGAGAGGGTGCAGAGAAGGGCAGCTAGGCTGATGAGGGGTCTGGAGAACAGGCCTTATGAGGAGAGGCTTAGGGAGCTGGGGTTGTTTAGCCTGGAGAAGGGGAGGCTGAGGGGAGACCTTATTGCTCTCTTCAGCTACCTGAAAGGCTGTAGAAGGGAGGTGAGTGTTGACTGCTTCTCCTTTATGACTAGTGACAGGACTAAAGGGAATGGGCTCAAGCTGTGCCAGCATAGGTTTAGATTAGGTATTAGGAAGAATTTCTTTACTGAAAGAGTGGTGAGGTATTGGAATAGGCTGCCCAGGGAGGTGGTGGAGTCACCATCCCTGGATGTTTTTAAGAAGAGGATAGATGCGATTCCTCAGGGGATGATTTAGGGATAAGAGTAGTGTAGAGCTATCGGTTGGACTAGATGATCTTGAGGGTCCTTTCCAACCGTAACAATTCTGTGATTCTGTGAAGGGCTTTTCTGGGCCAGCAGCTGTGCTCCTGCCGCCCCTGGTTGTGACTTGGAGTGGTTCAGTGTCAGCCTCCATGCTGCACGGCTGCATCTGATAGGAACCACTTGTTAGCTTTTTCCTGTGTCCCCATCTTCCCTGGGAGCTCTCATCTCTGAAATGATGGCTATCTGATGGACCATGAACTCTCCTTACCAGGAATCAAGCTGCCAGAGAAGTTTGGTTAGAAAGGTATTCTTAACAATATTCAATATTCTTTTTTTAACAATCAGAAGATGCCTTTTTTTCAGGTTTTATGTCAGATTTGTAATAATAGTAAATTAACCCCATTCTCACAAAGTTTTGATCAATTACTCAGAATGTGTATTGACTTGTTCCAAGATAAGGTGGAACACAGTGTAGAGAATACTGATATATTATCTGCTTGTAGTACTGCCATGCTTAACCTTGCCTGCTCCAAACCCCCTGGGAATTAAGAAGTGGTAGAAAACATTGTGGCCATTTTTATTCTCTGCAGAGCATCTGGGCTATGGAATGAGGCTTTGTGGCCTGTTGGAAGAGGTGGTGTGCTTGAAAGAGGTTGTATTTACTAATAATTTTTGTGGATTCTGGTCTTTCTCATGAGACTCTCTTAATTTAAAATAAAGATGCTTATTAGTGCATCTAGTGATACAAACCTAGCTTTATGATTTCTTTCAGAGCCTTATGGGGTTCAGGAAAGTAGAATCATGTTATAATTTTTATTTCGGTAATACCTTTAGAAAATGACGCTGATGCTACCTTGCTAATAGTGCCAGCTTTATAATACCAAAACATAACAGGTGGCCCCTGAAAATTGAACTAGTAATGTGAGAAAGTATTGCTTCTCATATTGCTTCAAGATGGTGAAAACTGCAGTTGATACATTCTGCTCTCAGGACTGCTGACATTTCTGTTGTGTTTGTAAGCAGAATGTAAGGCAGAAGCTATAGTCAGTCCAGTACAAAATGAGCTCATTGGAATTAAGCTGTCCTTAAGCACATGTATTAAAGCCTCAATCTTTAGTTAACCAAGTTCTTAAATTAATGTGTATATTTGGTGTACGCTGAAATAGTGTGTTGGGTATTCTGTACACAGTGGTGTAGTTGATGAGAGTTCATTAGTGATTAGGAACAAACTGCTGAATCCTTGCATATATTTTATTTTATGTGGAGCAGTGAAACCAAACCAACCCACAAGACTGGATTCTGTGATAATGCTAACATCATTTCCCCAGAAGACATCACTCATGACACTACTGAAAATACTGGTAGTGTTTGATGCCATAAAGTTACTAGATTTTTCTTGGCCTCTGGATTCTGTGAGCTGCCACACTGGAGTAATGAGTCACCACCTCTCTTGCCTTGTGCTCCCCTTCTTAACCCTGTCCTCCCCAGCCTAAAGGGGAAGAGTAGCCTCTGGCTTTCAGACCAAGTGCAGTTTGGCAGTGTACAAAAATAAATGTTGCAATTCAATAATTCTCACTTTGTGTGGTCCAACACTTGATCCTTAGTCAACTAAATGGTGGCACTCCTACTTCAGAGGGATAGGTGCAGAGGAATTTGTTAATGCTTCAAACACACATACATGGCATTTGGGGAAATGAGAGACCCTCCGAAGCTCTGAATTGGGACAGTTAAAATTTTTCAACATTCTTGTTCTGGAGCTTGCTTCAAGCACATGTGGACAGTGCCACCTTCTCTTGCATTTTATTTGCTTTTAAGCTTTGGTTAAGCAGAATTACCAGAAGAATATTTATAAATTAATACTATGGAGTTGACTTTGCTTATATTGGAGACTGTTCTTTTTTGTATGAAAGGAAGTTGATTTTTCTGTAGAAACACGGGAAGAGCATTGGAAGTTCTGAAATGCTGATGCTTAAAGTAGCAGGTAGTTCCTTACTCTTCTGAACATGTAACATGGATCTCATACCTGTTTTTCCTAGAATGCAGCATTGTTTTTGGTCTTGGTTTGATTATTTAGGACCAACGTCTTTACTAGTGTGCCTCAATTCAGAGAACAACAACTTTGGAAATACTCTGTCTTTCCATGTGTATTACACAACTGTTGGAGTTTATGATCTTTATGGAAGAGGCGGTAGGCATAGTAAAAATAATGTTTGCTTTTAAAGTAACCCTCAGTTTGGTTGTCTGAGCACTTGAATGGCTCCAGATTATGTACACTTTATGTTTTACTTGAATAACTGGGAGTGATGTCTGGTTGAGCAGTGAAAGTATGCGTATGCTCAGGATCTTACAGACTTCTGTGGATACTATTTTGCCCTAGAGTTTGTAGGGATAACACAGCTGGTATATTCTTTTTCCTCAAAATGTGATGTTATGTGCAATTCTAACTAAAATATAGATGCCTGATGGATCTGAAGCTATGTTAGAAACACTTCCCTTGAGAAAGGAATATGCAGAATTTATCTTAAGATGAAACTTCCCAGGTGATGCCTCTGAGACATGAGTTCCCCATGTTGTGAGAGCATTGGATCAGATGTGTGGCTCTTGTCAATATAAATTGTTAATCGAGTATAACATAGTGTCAGTTGTGATTTTACTGGCTGTTTCGAACAAGGGCACTTAACCCAGTGTCTTGCTTACATTGCCTTTTCTTCTGAAGCCTTTGTGCTGGCATGCACCCGGTGGTGCTGTTTAATGTATTTTTAAGAGTGTGGATTTATTATCACATTTGGAGTTTATTTTTACTTGAAAAACTGAATTTCTGCTTCTAGAAGAGTTCCGTGACTTCCAGACCATTCTCTACCATAATCTACCAGTGGCAAATAAGTTGGAGAGATTAATTGTTGAGCTGTTGAGGATCAATCTTTAATAAATCTTTTATAAATTGAATGTGAGTTTAATACCTTTATGGAAAGCAGTTTGCTTTAGCTGCTCTTTTTACTTCGGAAATACCCCTTGTTTCTGTAAACCAGAAGTTTCAAGTAATAGATGTCGGTCTTAGTTGTCAAGAGTGGTTGTGAGGGTGGAAAATAAGTAGTGAATGAATTTCAGAATTTCTGTAACTGTTGGAAAACAGAAAGATTTGAGTGTTGCAACAAATGTAAATAATATTCTTGCATAGTAAAGATTAGTTGTTGCAAGTCAAAAAGCTCAATTTGTGTGTATGAATGGCTGTAAGTATGCTCTATGGAAACTCAGTGAAACAACATAAAACTTATTTTTGAAATGTTGACTTGAATCTGCAAACTGAATGAGGTTGGCATTCTTTGAGTACATGCCGAAGAAAAAAATGAAGGCTATGGAAATAAACAAAAAGTTCTTTCAGTTTGATTACACCAAACTGAGCATAGTAACTACAAGACCCTTTCTCTTTCTCCATGTGTCTGGCACAGAGCTAGAAAGCAGTGAAGCAGTGGTGCACCTCCTTGGGAGTCAGCTAGCACTTGCCAGCCAGGCAGCTCTCAAGGTGCTGAAAGAGCACAGAGATGTTGCAGGGTTGTGTGAAGTTCAGAACACAGAAGCTTAAGAGAAAAAAGAAAGCATTGCAGGCTTCTGCTTAAAGAGAAACAGGATGGGAGGTTGCATTAGGCATGGGATGGTTCCAGTACAATTGCCAGTCACTGGCTGTTTCAAAGCTTGCAGGATGATCAATCCTTTTAGAGAAAGTGGAGAAGAGCCTTTGTGGAGAAAGGTGGGGTTGAAAGTCAACTGATACATTTCACATAAGCAGTTTTTTATAGGAAAAGAGATGCAATTACTATAGTAGCATACAGTTTACTATGAAGAATGAATGCATATTCCAGAATTTTTGCTTTAGGGAGGAAGAGACAGCATTGACGTCAATACTGTTTAAAAAATAGCTGATAACTGAAGCTGGGGCTAGTTTTTCTAGTTGCTGAGGAACTCCCCTATTTTGGGTTTTACCCATTTAGTATTTGTGTTTGGGACTGAAAATACTAAGCTTTTGATCTTTTTAAGATTTTCGGATACAGGCAGATTTCAAGAGGTTTGTCCTTCTCCCACTAACTGCACGAGCAGGGTAACTAGACGAAGCTGCTTACCTAGAGGCTAAGCAGGTCTTCAGGTGTGGCTGACATGGATGTTGTGTCTTAACAGACCACCTACCCCTTGCTCTTGCTGCTTTTTAGACTAGTCTAAAATAAGGATTTTCTGCTGCTGCTATTCAAGGAATGGATTGAAACTGCAGAACACTATACAGTGTATTGGAAAGCTGCGAAGTGAAAAAACCTTGGTGTGGGCATGTCCGTAGGCAGCAACGTATAAACAATTGTTGACTGAGATTCAAACTGATGTTTTCGGATGAAACATGATTTTTCTCTCAATCTGCTAAGGAAATATCCCTTCCTTTTTCCATAAGGGTTCTGTCTGTAGTTGTTAAACCAGCTTTCTTGTTATATGCTGAATGGGTGAGGAGGCAGTACAGCCTGTTTGAGGAACAGTTCCTGCTTAGCTGCTCCAAACAACTATCCTTGCTGTACTCTTGCCTTGGTTGTGACGTACATCAGCTGGTGCCCTGTGATCTCAGGATAGAGCAGGAGGATGTTGTGTGAAAGGATCCCTTGTGGTTCGTAACTTCCCAGGGTTCAGCAGAACATGTGGGCTGTTTTAAGGCAAATCCTGTGCTACTACTAAATCCAAAACAGTAGGATGAGACAGCTTTCTGGGTACTAGTGTATTGAAAAATAAATCCTGGAAATGGTGGAGTATTATCATAATTTTATTGCTGCTGTTCTGGAGAGGAGATTCAAATAGCAGATAGGAGGTAATTGGGTTTGAGGACTTACATCACTTCACCTCCTGGCTTCATTATGTGTTTTAACAGTTCCCATCTCAAACTTTTAATTTTTCCTTACCCATGTCTTTGCAACATTGAATAAATATGTACAGATGTGTTCTGCGATCAGCTTGAGACCTGTAGTAGTGGTTTTCTCCCAGAGGGGGACCACTGCTGTTTGGGGATGCTAAAGCTTACGGGAAGCTATTTCTTTGAGGTTAACTTTACTCCTGATCTTTTTTTGCTCTGTGGGGAGGAAGGGTGACTCCTAGTTCTGCTTCTTGTTGGTACAGAAACCTTTGTGAGAGTAGAGGAAAATAGAGAAGAAATGTTGGTATGGGAGTCAAAGCTGGCTGTCCTGATCTTCCTTATTGTCTAATAGCTGGCGTCATAAACATATATGGTCTGTAGAATGGCAGACTGCATAGAAGCGAGAGTGTACTGGATCGGAGCTGGTCTGGTGGAACGGTATGTATAGGTAAAGGAAAAAAAATGGTACCTCTGGATTGTGATTTTAGGAGAAACATTTATTAAAGGCAATGGTTTCTCCGTGAGTCTTATTTGGAACTGAAGTGGAAGATGGATGGCTCTAAGTAGTAGTTTGAAAATTCGATCAGACTACTTCAAATTGGCCTCTTCTGTAAATGCTGATGTTATAATGCAGACGATGATGACGTCTTAGTAGAAAGCTGAACTGTGATCCTCTTAGCCCAAAGCTTTGCGATTTTTTTTAACTGAGTGCAGGTTTTGTCCTGCCACCATCACTGGAGCATCCACGTGCCATGCAGTAGTGTGTTGGGTGATGTTGTTAACTTCTGCTTAGGGTAGATTGCACATTGGGATGTCTAAAGGATTAAATATTGTCTAATAAAAGCTCATGTCTTTGCTGTGATAAATATTTACACCTGCAAGTAGGAGAAAGCCATATGGACACTCAGGTACTAGAAAGACCAAACAATTATTTCCTTATTTTTCAGACTGAAGGAGCTCTGTGAAACGTTCACATTTAAAGTACTTGTTAGACCTCTCAAGCTGTCCAGTCTCTTGAGTGTTTTGATGCTTGAAGGCTGATCTTCTAAATTCAGTTTTGAGGATCATAGCTGTTCCTTGCCCTGAAGTGTCTGCAGTTTGATACATAACAAACTTTAGTTACCGCCTTGTTATGAGTTAGTTACGGCTTTTTCTGAAGACAGCGCCGCCCAGAACGGGGGCCGTGCAGCTCCCGTGGCCGTGCATGTCCGGACTCGAGGGAGATCTTGCAGGCTAGGGGCTTTTGACTCCCACCGCGTTGAGCATGTCGGGGGGGCGGCTCTGCCCGCAGCCGCTGCCGGCGTAAGGTCCCCTTTCCCTGGGCGATGGAGACCTGCGAGAGCACCTGCACAAGCAGAGCCTCAGACTCAGAGGGAGTGCGTAGCAGCAGCTGCCCCAGTGCAGCGACAACGTGCGACAGCGTTTAGACATCCCTTCCCGGGGAGAGGCAGCCCCAGGTGCGGGAGGAGCGCTTGCTCCGCCGCCCGCCTCCTTGCGGCCCGGCCGCAGACAGGGCACGATACCAATAGACGGGGGCGGGCCGTGGCCGGTGGCGCAGGGGCCGCGCTCCAATCCTGCTGGGGCCCGCAGTGCCCGCGGGGCGGAAGGAGCGCCGGGATGCCGCTGCGGGAGCTCCTGGGGTGCCGCGGCGGCCTTGGGAGTGGTCCGGCCCCGCCCACGAGCGCGCGTGCTGCTGCCAGCACCGGGATGGGTGGGAGGAGCCCGGGACTGGGAGCGCCGGCGCGGGTGGTGGGCTGTGTGCCGGCCTTGACCCTCTGATCTGCCCGCAGATGGCCACGTGCGTGACCAGGGTGGAGCTGTCTGTGTCCTGCCAGAGCCTTCTCGATCGGGACCTGGGCTCCAGGTCGGATCCCCTCTGCGTCCTGCTCCAGGAGGCGGGCGAAGGGCAGTGGGCCGAGGTAAGGATGCAGCCGTACCCCGCCTCCCCTTGGTCCCGTCGCACTGGTTTTCTTAGCGGTGGTACGGTGCAGTTAGTTCCAGTGTGCATTCAGTGAACAGCGCCTGGTGCCTGGTCCCAAACTCGCTTTGGAGTTTTGTTTCTTTGTTTCAGCAATTGCATCAGGATGTATGATGTGACCTCTCACCTTTCCTTTATCCCAGAGCATGCAATCTAGAACAGTGTCGCACCAACTGTGTTTTCCTTAATTCAGATTGTCCCACAAGGTAGCATTTATTCCCAGATGCAGTTTCCTTTATTGGTGAGCTGTTGCTCAGCCTGTTGGCAATGGCCTGGTTTATCACTGAGCCCGGCCCATCACCCAGCTGGTGCCAGAGTATGACCAGGGCAGAGGCGTAGGGGTGCAGGTGAAAAGCTGTGTAGGAGAAAGCATGCTTCAAACTCACCACTTATAGAATTGCTTCCATGTTTGTGCAGCTAGATCGCACAGAGAGGATCAAGAACTGCCAAAACCCTGAATTCTGTAAGAAACTTGTTGTGGACTACTACTTTGAGAAAGTACAGAAGCTGAAATTTGGCGTTTATGATATTGATAACAAGTCCTTTGATTTAAATGACGATGACTACCTTGGAGGGATTGAGTGCACGCTGGGACAGGTATGTGTAGAGGTGTGTGAAGTGATGCGCAAAGTAGTAGGAAGCATTCGGTTTATTATGAAACATTGAGTGAAAGCTTTATACAAGGGTTCAACACATTCAGATTTGAGAGCATCTTGTTGAACAGGTTGTGTTACTGCTGAAGACAGTTAGAAAAATCATTGTGTCCATTACAAAGAGAACGTTAGAAGTATATATGGTTTATATTTAATGACTTTACTTAGGAGGTACTTCGTAGCACTAAAGGCAGTTTGGGAGTAAGGCAGACATGTTGCTTGGTGAGCTCTAATGAATTTTCCTTTGCACAAAGTGGTCACTGGGCAGTAGGTATGGGGCTTCTGTATTCATTTCCCGAGGAGGGTTTGACTAGCTAGGGAGTAGAAGAAAAGTGGAGTTCATGCTATTAAAGAAAGACTCAATAAGTTAAATAGTATCTTCTGGTTTTTAATAGCATTTTGGTTATTTGTGATGAAAATGCCTCATATGTTGGGAATTGCAAAAATAAGAGACTAAAACTAAGGTTGGAGGACATGTTACTGGGTACCGTTTTGTGGGTAGTGGGAGAAGATAATTTTCAGACTGTTCAGCCATTCAGGAGCACGAACTCTGATGGCTGTTGCTGTTGGAAAGGCATTTAAATCCTTTTAGAACTTATAGGAGAATTTGAAAGTTTCACTCCTGCAGAGTAATTCTTTGGTCTTCGTCTGACTTGATATTTATATTATCTACCTTTTAACCTTAGGTTGTGTCCAGCTCGGTTTACACTCGACCACTGGAATTGAAGCATGGAGAGCCAGCAGGAAAGGGCACTATTATGGTAAATAAGGTTTTTGTGTGGAAAAAAGTGGTTTCCTCATTCTTTTCATATGTTGACGAAGTAACATTTCTGGTTTTCTGTCAGTGTATTTTGACATGCTACATATGTACAGAAAAGATAAATATTTGTAACTACAGTCGTATGGTCAAAGTATGAGCAGAACTCTCTGGGGTTTCTTGCTTAATATTTGTTGGGTTTTCTTTCCCCCCGCCCCTAAATTTCTGTGGCACAGATTTCAGCAGAGGAGATTAAAGATACCAGGATTGTGTACTTGGAAATTGAAGCCCGAAATTTGGACAAAAAGGTATTGTTTTTTTAAAAATTACATTGCATGATGTCCCAGACCAATTAAAAGACCCGGGGGAGATAGAGTAAAATCTCATGAGTGAAAATTAAGACAGAAACAAGGTCAGACGCCACTAACTGATCAAACTTTGTTGTCTCAGCGGAGAGAAAGATTGAAGAGAGAGAGAATAAAATTGAGCAGACAAAAGGACAGCAGAGATAGTCACGACCATGGGATCCACCATGGTTCCTTTGGCTGTGGGTACACACACAGCTTTTTCTCCGCTGGGGGGTGCACACACAGTTGTTTTTCTACATCCGTTTTATAGGTTAGAGCATCTCTAAGGTAATTGCACATCCCCTTCCCGGCCCGGTGCATGGGTGCCTTGTCTAGGCGGTCTTTTTCTCCTTCCCATTGGCTGTTGCTGGAGCGGTTGGACCCAGTCAGCACGCTTGGTGCATGCAGCCTGGTGTTTTGGTAAACAAGTCTTGAAAACCTTGAAGCTGTTTTGGTGCTTGTGGGGTTTCTATGACAGATAATGGTTCTGCCTCGGTTTCTATGGCAGTTGATGGTTCTGAATCGGTTGTGTCGGTAAGTTGTTTTCCTCCTTGCACGGCAAACTTTGAGGCATATTTTGAGACAGTTTGTCAAAAATGCAATCCCTCACGCATGCTTCTGTGATATTTAGAGTTCCTTTTGGCCAGGAAGATCTGTATTAGCGGACATTCAACTAAGCTAGGGAGTTTGTATATGGAAAAACGGTCCCTCTGTTTCTTTACTTACAGTGAAGTAAGCTGGAGACATAATTTCATGTTGAAAACCACAATGTCAAACCAGAAACTCAACTGCCAGGTGTAGGTTTTAGGGAATTATTTTGGTTTGGGAATATTCTGTGTGTTAATACAGTTAAATAACATCATTGTCTTCAGTAAATATTGTAGCTGTGAATTGAGCTTTCTCTGATGTTATAAATGAAGAAAAGGTGGTGAAGTAAAGAAAATTACATTAGCAAAATAGATTGTACTGACAAGCGTGCAATCAGGGCCCTGTTAGAATGGAATGTGGCCTTGGACAGGCCTTTTGTCTAACCTCAAGATAAGTGGAATAAAAAATCCCTTTGCTGAGCACAGCTGGTTATCTACACTGGGATGAAGTAAACAATGGTCCCTGAGCCACCCCCAAAAGACCACCGAAGGACTGTAATATATATGCTAAAAGGGATGGCAACACATGTAAATTGCTTCTTGGAAAACTGTGTAATTATTATCAAGGTTCTTGGAAAATATCATAAATATTTATATGTGTATCTAGTATGTAAGAGGTGTGACTAGTTAACAATAGGGGCTCACAATTTTGGAGGAATGATCCCCTGTGTATCCAGCGCTGCATTAAAAGACTACCTGCTTAATAGCATTTCGGTGTTACTGAGTTCTTAACCGAACACCAAGCCTAGCCACACCTAGTCTGCCACTTAGTTGAGGAGTGCTAGAAAGCAAAGGGGTTTGCAAGTTCCTTCTTCAGATTAGTGGAAATCTAGGTGTGCTGCCTCAATGTTATTTTAAACCAAAGACCAATCCAGGGATTTTAGGGACCTCACTGCTCAGTCTGAAACATGATTCAGTGTTCGGAAGGGGGTGGTCTTGACATCAGAGCTTGTAACTTCTGCTGACAGCAATTGAAAGGAAAAAAAGTGAAGTGAAAGAGAGGAAAAACAAATCTGTAGGGTTTTTTGACTGTGCTTTGAGGTGTTTCACCTGAGTAGAATCCAGGAGACTGATTCCTTCTGTTGGCTTTTTTTTTTTTTCCCAGGATTTCTTAGGTAAATCAGATCCGTTTTTAGAGTTACACAAACAGACTGATGCTGGAACGTGGCAGCTGGTGTACAGATCAGAGGTAGTATTTCTATGCTGATGTTTTTCTTGAAGTGATTGGACAGCTTACTCCTGCTGAAAGTGGGAGTCCCACTCCTGGTCATGCTTTACACTGGTTTTGCAGTGAAAGTTGTCCTGTGTCCTAAAGAAAGGGATTCTGCTCACTTACGTGGCAGAAAATTGTTTGCTGCCTGGTGATGGAAGCAAGCTGGCTCAGTAAGAGTCTAACCATGCACCAAGTGAGAAGAGTGGCAGGACTCTACTCCCGTTCAATGGTGATGAGCTGCTAGATTGGCTTGGCTCTAAAATTTAACTTTACTCTGAACTTCACACTTTTGTTTCTCACAGAGCTTTTGCTTGGTTGTCCATGTATGTTGGGATTGAACTGCCTGAGGCTGTTCTTAGGTAGCCCTGCAGAACCCTCATGTTATGTTTCTTAATGACTTGCACACTGCATTCCTCATGTGACTTTATGCTGTAAATTTTTTTTTTTTAAGGTGATTAAGAATAACTTAAATCCATGCTGGAGGAAGTTCAGTGTGCCGTTGCAGACGTTCTGTGGTGGAGATTTTATTAAACCTATCAAGGTACAACTTTCAGAAATTCTCTTTGTTCTTACAAGTAATCCAGTCTCTGTTGTCGTTAAATGAGTCATCAGTTTGTCTAGTCATATTTAAATTTTTAGCTTGCTTTTCTAGAATAGTAATGTGTCAGATAAGTCATTATAGATGTATGAAATCTGTATTAAAACATTATGAGTTGTGAAGTAAAGAAAATTACATTAGAAAATAGATTGTACTAACAATCAGGGCTCTGTTAGAATGGAACATGGCCTTTGGTGGGCCTTTTGTCTAACCTCAAGATAAAAAATCCCTTTGCTGAGCACAGCTGGTTATCTACACTGGGATGAAGTAAACAATGGCCCCTGAAGATCCAGAGGACTATAATATTTATGCTAAAAGGGATGGTAACACATGTAAATGGCTTCTTGGAAAACTGTGTCATTGCTATCAAGGTTCTTGGAAAATATCATAAATATTTATGTCTATATTTAGTATGTAAGAGGTGTGACTGACTAACAGTAGGGGCTCACAGTTTTGGAGGAATGATCCCCTGTGTATCCAGCGCTGCATTAAAAGACTACCTGCTTAATAGCATTTCGGTGTTACTGAGTTCTTAACCGAACACCAAGCCTAGCCACACCTAGTCTGCCACTTAGTTGAGGAGTGCTAGAAAGCAAGGGAATTTGGAAGTTCTTTCTTCGAATCAGTTGTCAAATTGAGAAGTCGGGAAGTGCAATAAGCAATGTATTGATAAGGTAAAGGTATTAAATTGTGAGTATAGTCTCTCTTTGTTTGTTCAGCTCCTAACCACTTCTCCATTTGCAGAATTTTTCTGCCTCATCCTGTCTGTGAAGAAATCTCATGCTGGAGTTTTGATCTGAAAGGCTTAGCAAAAAGCATGCATGCTTGTGTTTTTACTTGTGCAGAATGGCAGGTCCAAAGAATTACTGTGATTATTAACCTGGAGGTAGACGTTCAGGTGTGCTGATCTTGTTGATACATGTCAGTGTTCTAAATGGTGTTCATGAGCTTTTATTGTTGGGTAATCAAGAGTCTTGGGTCAGAAGGAAATCTTTTTGGTCCAAAACTGAGTAGGAACATGTGGAAAAGAGATGGCAAAGAAGTGCATGTTGTCATTTGTCAAAACTGATGTGAGATGGCATGGTTTACACGTTCGATGACATGAGGCTCTGTATGCTGTAGGTCAAAAAGATGTGTGGTTTTGTGGGTTTTGTTTGTTTAGGTTTTTTGTTTTGTTTTGTGTGTGGGTTTTGTTGTTGTTAGATTTTCGCTTTTGGTTGGGTTTTTATGTTTTGTTTTGTTGTTTTTTAATTTGTTTTCCCAAAGCTTTCTCACCTTTGGAATTCTCACTGTGGAATGACCTCCTTCTTATAAAGGATGGATTTTTGGAGTTAGTTCATTTCAGCAAAATTCTCGATGCCTGTGCAAATCATCTCTTAGGTTTCAAAACACACCTGTGTGCAAGGATTACAGTGGTTTTGTACTTGAAAGAATCATAGAATTTTTTAGGTTGGAAAAGACCTTTAAGATCATTGAGTCCAACCATAAGCCCTGCACTGCTAAGCCACCACTAAACCATGTCCCTAAGGCACCACATATGCAGAGTGTGGTGGTTTCTTCCCTTGACCAGCTATGCACTGCTTGACGCAGCCCAGGGCATGGTAGGCCCTCTTGGCTGCCAGGGATGTCCAATGTAAATCTCCCTGGTGCAACCCCATTGTCACCGTCATTAAGCTCTAGACAATCAAAACTCTCACTAACATTGAGGGTCACCCCACCACCTCTCCTTCTTGGCTTATCCCTTCTGAAGAGTTTAGAGCCATACAATGCAGCACTCATGTGCAAGTTGTCCGAGTTGTCCCACCATGTTTCCTTGATGGCAACTATGCCAGTAGTTTTAGTGGTGCACTATGGCTTCCAACTTCTCCTGTTGCCTGTGCTGCCTGCAATGGTGTAGATGCACTTAGATGTAGATGAGTTACTCATCCCACCAACTTTCTGAGGGGAGAAATCCTAATTCCTACGTGAGCATTCTCAGACACTTCTCTGATTTCTAACCCTATATCTTTGCTGCTACATGGATCTCCAGCCCATACCTCCACTGAGATGGCAGATCGAAGGGCCTCACTAGCACACTGCCCCTCAGTGTGGGATGTTGTGGTTAGGCTTATAGAAGTCAAAAAGAGGAGTCTACGCTGGCAGTCAGGAGTTTCACTGGCAGCACTAGTGAATTTAATATTGCACTGGTGTTTCACTTTTCGTCTGCTATTTGCTTCTCTGAACCTTTTGTTTGGGGCTTCCAAAAATTTGTATAGGAATGTGAGGGTGAAGGAAGAACTCCTTGTACTTCAGCACAGTGGAAGCAGGTGTTTTGATGAGTTCCCTAAACATCAGCTTTGCCAGCTATACATGAGGATTATGTGCTGATTACGTGCATGAACGTAAGCCTTCTGAGCAAACTAACAATGCTTACCTAATGTTTTGGTAACTGTTTCTTCATAAAGGCAAACCCATTTTCTGTGAATTTTGAAGGTTCCTCCTGTAACTGGAAATGGGTCTTTTAACTGCTGACTGTATTCCAAGGCTCATAACAAATTTTGGATAGTTTATTTGTGAGAAATAATTAATCAGTTAATAATTATATACATTGTCATGCAGTATTGCTAGCAGGATTTCGTTTGCAGTAGCACCACACTTCGAGCTGCGTACGGTTAATCTTGGCCAGTTTTAGAAAATCTTTACAGAAAGAGATGTGTTTTAAGCTGGATCATGCTGTGAACTAATAACAAAACCAGTCTTAAAAATTTGTTGGTGTAGCTGGGAGGGGGAGTGGGAGCAAAAAGTAAGGGAGAGGAGAGTGGGTGGAGGTGGCATCTGCTGAGTTCTCTGCAGGAGACTGTGCAGCAGGAGTCTGCACCCTGGCTTCTGCAAAAGAGCCACATTCATTGGACTCCCTAGCATAACCCGGTTGCTTTTGGGTTATGTTCAATTATCAGAATTGTTGAGAGAGGTGGGTGGAGCTCAGGCAGGAGAGTGGGAGTTGCTTCATGGTGGAGTGTGCAGAAGACAGGAGTGGAAAGGTGGTGGGTTGGGAAGGATAAAAGGGGGAGAAGGGAGGCACTGTGTCTGAAGTGATCGTGTTTTCTGGTTAAGAGACATGGTGCTTCCCATTTAAGTGGCTACATGAGGCCGTAATTCACCTTACTTGTTGTAGAGGTTTCTCACTAGTAACAGTGAAAGATCCCAGATGAATTAAAGTAGTCCTAGAAGAGCCCCATCTGAAATTGAAGTACCTAGCCTTTGAATTTGACATCCTTACTAAGGTGTTTGTAACCCGTAGGTTCATCTTGTCCCTTGGTCCTGAGGAGAAAGGTGTCACTGTGGTTTATATTGGAGTACGATCAGCTTCTTGGTGACTAAAATGGATCTCAGAGAGAGTTCTTGGAATCTGTGGCATGCAAACTGCAACATAGAGGCAGCTGTGCACAAACTGCTGCTTGACTGACTGCTTCTGGAGTTACTTGTGTTCTGCAGTTGTGTGCATTGTGCACGTTAAAAATGCTCATAGTTGATTTTGTGGGGAGCTATCGTCAATGTATGTTTTATTGTGTTTGCTCTAAGCCACAGTTATTAGCATATTTTTAATTTTAAATGCATTGCTCTGTTGCATTATCTCTAGTTCTGAAACTTCCATGCTGATTTAAACATGACTGGTTATTAAGTATTTATAATTTGATTGATATAAGATGCAGAAAATACCATACTTAGTGCACTGTGGTAATTGCAGTTTCTTTGTAAATTGTTTCTGTTGCTGCGTAGAACCAGAGTATGTTCAGAAAGTGCTTACATAACAAACTTTTACTTACTTCTCCACATTGCCCCATTTGCATATCTTGTCCTGAATGATCTTGCATTTAGACACGTGGGATGTGAAATGTTGGGGAGGGGTTGTGGTTATTTTGTATTTTCTGGGTTTTTTTAATCTCTTGTGTTTAAACTGGGGAAAGCTTATAATTAAAACTTTCACCATGCATACCTAAATGGGTGGGCAGTTGAACATCATCTGTTTTCTGAGTTTCACTCTGTCTCTCTTACCATCAGGTTTGAGTTAGTGATATGGATGACATCACCGTTTCAGATGTGATGAGGAGCTCCCTGTCATCGCTGCAAAGCTGTTGGACACAGGAGCTCAGGCAGTGGCAGCTGATGTTCTCCCCAGTGCAGTACACCTGTCCAAAGCTTGCTCTCTCTCCCCTTTCAGGTGCAGTGTGCAGATCATGACAGTGATGGGTCACATGACTTGATAGGCACTTTAGAAACTAACTTGACTGAGCTGCAGAGAGCAGGCGACGACTCTGTGGTAAGCTTTCTCAGTCCCCTGCTGACACGCCATAGTTCGGTCTTTCGCAGCCCCTTTTTAATAGTGACCCTAGTGACACATTTTTAGGTGTTGCCTCCAAAAGGGAATTTTTCTGTCTCTTTCTCTGTGTTACTAAGCTAGCCTCTGGGAAGAATAAAACGTGGTGTAGGAATTAGGCACTGTTACCATTCCTGTTCCTAAACTCACCCCTGGGCTTGTTGTTTGCTGGCTACTTGCCACTTTTCCCAGCAGTTCAGCTTGCTTTTGCCTATTCTGAGTCAACTGGAAATAAAAGGGCTTGTTCATGCTTTGCCAGGTGAGTCTAGAGGTAGAGCTTGCTTCAGGTAACACTTGTACTTGAGCTGGTCACCCTTATGAGCCCTCTGGTCACCTTTCTAGTTAAGGGAGAGAAGCAGTGCTTCCAAGGAGCACTCTTGTTATCTTGTGTTCTTGGGCATCCAGTTAAGAATAAGTTGAAATCATTTACTGGTGGTGCTGATTTCTGTTGTCTGCAGTTAAAATCATTCTCTCAAACTCTCAGTCTCATGGAGACGTCTCTGAATTCAGATAGGTGAATCTTCATGCATAACGTAGCCTAGAACTGCTCCCAGTGGCCAGCAGCTTGATTTCAGTGGTTGTGATCCTAAAACTGGTGGAATATTCTTCCCTTTTTCCCTAGCCCATGTGACATCAGAACTAATGCACGTGAAACAACGCAGTGAAACACTGCCATTGGGAACCTAGAGCCTAGGCTTCTTTGGCTTCCCCTATCCCCAGATTTTGCCTCCTCATCTTCTGTTTGAGTACTTTTTCTTCCCTTCACCAAGAAGGAACCTGATGTGTTAAGAGAAATGCTCATATTTATAATGGACTTTTTTCCCTCTGATACAGTGACACAATTTGACCATTAAATGCAGCATAACAGTAAAGTTTTTGAGGAGAGAGTCTTTTCTGAGGTCTCTTCTCATGTTTTGCCCATGCTGGTAGCAAAAGCATCCCATTTAACTCATCACATAGCAGCCAAAGTAGTTTTAAAAATTATGTTTCAGAATTCTGCCAAATATTTGTGTAACTCAGAAACTGTGTCATGTGTGACACCGTTCTGTTTGCCCTACTGGAAATGCAGATATTTTAGGACTTTCTTCTTGCATGTTTTCATTCTGTAGGTGGAATTTGAATGCATTCATCCTGAGAAAAAACAGAAGAAAAAGAGCTACAAAAACTCTGGCATTATTAGAATAAAATCCTGCAAGGTAGGAAGATTTTTGTTGTTTTTTGGCGTCTGATTGTTCTGAAGTCTGTTTTTGTGCAGGGGAGGTGTAACACTGTCTGTCTGTTCCTCTAGATTGAGACAGAGTATTCGTTTCTGGACTACATTATGGGAGGCTGCCAGATTAACTTTACAGTGAGTTGTTTCCCCACTGTACATCTTGATAGATGACAGGTCAAGAGCAATGAAGTTATGATCAGGACTTTTATTTACAGTGTGAGTGACTGTAAATGCAGCATGAATTTGCAGTGATGGAGTCTACAAAAAAACACATTATATTTTTACTTTTTGCAATCAAGTAGCAACTTCAATGGAATTAGGTTTTCTTCTTTTGAGAAATTGGTTCGGTCTTTCAGTGGAAAGGATTACTACTTCTTAGACATGCATATACCCCAGTGGGAAAAGGTACGCAAGTGTTTTGCTATTCCTGTACAGGGCTGCTTGTGTGCCTGGGAGGAAAGGAACTATGTGGGCCTGGTCTCGCACTCTGTTTCTTGGCATGGTTAATTCTTCTCATTTGCTTATGGTGATGCATCAGTGACTAGCTGTCATCATCTTGACTGATTAGGTGGGTGTAGACTTCACTGGCTCCAACGGAGATCCCAGGTCACCGGATTCTCTTCACTACATCAGCCCAGATGGAATAAATGAATACCTGACTGCCATATGGAGTGTGGGAAGTGTAGTCCAGGATTATGACACGTATGTAATGACCTTAACTGATCTAGTCACCATGTCAAAAATGTGTCCCAGCCTGTGTCAGTCATCAAGCCTGATAGCTTGCTCCAGAATGACTGAGTTGATCACCTTTCCTTGGGTGATCTCTTCATGTGCTGCTACTACTTCCTTCTGCTTCTGTCACTGCCAAGGAGGGCAGTGGCAGCCTTTTGTAATATGGCATATTTGCTTGCTTCGTCCCTCCAGGTCTGCCCATTTATTGCCCTGGGTTACTCTGTAATGCTGCTTTAGCTGCTCACTAGTCCCGTGTTGCTGATGGTGCATTTCAAACATGAATGCTGAGTTTGATTCAGTGAGAACGTGTTTGTCTGCTCTATCATTTAGCGAGACTAGTTGGGTTGGCTGTTCTCTTTCTACTTCAAAATCTGAAAGTCCTGTAGGGTGCTGCACTGAAAGAAGTTCCGAAACTGTCAAGCTGAGCTTGAAACCCTTGGATGACTTGGGGACTGGCTGCGGAGAGCTAGATGGTGTATGCATTACTTATAGCAGGAGCTTAACCTTGGTCTTCATCTGCTTTCTGGGAATAAAACTGACTAATGAGTTATTAAAAAATTGGTCTTTCTCATTTCTTGTTGTTGCCCCTTCTCTCCAGGGACAAGCTTTTTCCTGCATTTGGGTTTGGAGCTCAGGTTCCTCCTAGCTGGCAGGTAGGGCCTTCACAACACTGGGCCGTTGCTCTGTTTATGTGTGCATTCCCTGTTTGTAGTATCCTCTTTCCTAGGTATCTCATGAGTTTGCTTTGAACTTCAACTCCAGCAACCCTTATTGTCAAGGTGAGAACATGTCTTTATTAATGAGAGAAACAGATATTTGAAGTGTTGTATTTTCTTTCATAACTGGTAAAAAACAGAGGTGGCACTAAGACATGCATCAGACTAGGTTCACTCTCACCTGGATAACCTCCAATCTTGTCAGTATGTTGATGCAGAATTCTGTGCAGTCTACATAAGCTCCAGTGAAGGTGTCTAGATTTAATCTGATTGTTAATCTGTGCTCAAATTTTTGTTGCTTCATCTTGGTTACTTCTGGAAAGTTACAGGCAGCTGTGGATTCAGATGAGCAATATGCCTGTGCTAAGTTGCCTTTCCAGAGCGACTGTCTGCTAAGGCTGTTAGAGAGCATGGCTGCTTCATGATCAGTGTGTATGTGTTTGAATGCTATATTTTAAAGCATTCAGATACGGGTGATCAAACTCAACTATGTGCAGATACAGGTGATCACAAAGGATTCTATGAGGCCCTGAAAACAGCATACAGGCCTACATACCAAGTCCAAAGCCCTCTACTCAGCGCTGATGGTCAAATGCTTCTAACAGGTAAAACTTCCATTCTGAATCGATGGTCTGAACACTTTCAGATTCTTTTCAGTACCAACTGTGTAGTCCAAGACTCAGCAATTCAGTCCATCACACAACAACGGGTGAAATACGCCTTGGATACTGCCCCCACTTTAGGAGAAACCCTCAAGGCCATAGAGCAGGTAAAAATCGGCAAGGCAGCTGGGGTTGATGGAATTCCACCCAAAGTCTGGAAACATGGGGGTCTTGCACTCCATGCTAAATCTCATGAGTTTGTGGTGCGCTGCTGGGAACTAGGTGAACTACCATCAGACCTTCGTGATGCAGTCATCATCACTTTGTATAAGAAGAAAGGTACTAAATCAGAC
>VWZX01005845.1:105148-152135 GCA_013399015.1 Galbula dea
CTCCGTAAGATCTTGCTTTATGGTGAACTTGCCACTCGCTGCCGCAAGAGAGGAGCCCCAAAGAGAACATACAAGGACTCCCTGATACAACATCTCAGCCTTGGCCACATTGATCATCATAACTGGTCTACTCTGGCCTCCAAGCAGGAGGCCTGGAGACACACCATCTATAATGCTGCAGATGCTTTTGAGAAAGCACGCAGGATCACCCTTGAGGAGAAAAGACAACGCAGAAAGAATTGTGCCTTGCAGAACACACCATCTAAGGAGTCTTTTTGCTGTTCCTTTTGCAACCGCTCATGCCTATCTTGTATTGGCCTTTTTAGCCACCAGCGTGCTTGCAACAAACGTGGGTAGAGCCCTTCCCAAATCTTCGTTCGCGAAGCCTAGCCATGACAGTCTTAAAAGCTTGTTTTCTTTGTAGCCGTCTTCTTTACTGGAGGCTGTTCAGTTTTTCTCTCTGGTCTAAGGCCAACCAAAAAAAAAAAAAGGGGAATCTGAGATTTAGTGTTAACGTACAAGTGTTTCCTGTGTCGCTTCAGCATTGTCTGCCTCATTGGGATCTGTATCTTTGTTCTTTAAGGGTCCCTATGCAGCAGTTTTGAGAGGTACCTCAGTAGAACCTGCGTGATGGAGAATGAAGCTACATAGAAGCCAGGATTAGGCTAGTTTAAATGAATCCACAGAAGAGTATGCACCGTTTAAAATCAGACTTTAAAAAAATTTTTTAGCTAGCCTGAGAACAACTTCATTCATAGGAAAACCTTAGGGATTGTTATTTCTGTTACGGAAATGTTTGAATCCTGAATCAAGGATCATTGTCTAACTTTCACACAAGGAAAATGAAGAGTTTACTGTTCCAGAGAGCTTCTGACCTTGCTGTCTAATTAGACTATAAGCATTTAAACAAGACAAAACAGATGACACTTTAGAAGGGACAAGGTAAGTGTAGTCATAAGTGTGTCTTCAATGGATTATTTTTCCCGCGACTTCCATGAGCTTTGTGATGTTTGAAGCACAAAGAGTGATGTGAAGGATGTAGCATAGGGGAGAAATGTGCAAATCCTGTCTGTGCAGATGTCCAGTGGTTTCAGCCCTCTGCTTTGCATACTTGCTGTTATCCTGCTGTTTATTTGTGCTTTAGGAGTTTGCAGCTGCGTGAGAGCTGCTATCCTTTTGGTGTTCTATTTAGTAGTGCTTACAAAATAATCACTGGAGAAGTTGTGAGTAGCACCTTGCCTTCCTTCGTGTTACAGGGATCCAGGGAATAGTGGATGCCTACCGCCAGATCTTGCCTCAGATCCGACTCTATGGACCAACCAATTTCTCTCCAATTATAAACCATGTGGCAAAGTTTGCAGCACACTCAGCACAACAAGGAACTGCTTCAGTGAGTGCATGTCCTTCTCTGTGGTTCTATGTTGGATTGATGCTTCTGTTCTCCATGTTCATGATGGGATAGAATGGAATCTTAAAATAATGTTTTCTTACTTTCTTAGGATCCCACCTTTGGTCCTCTTTTACCAGCCTACAGAGAGGCTGTTGATCCTCTCTTGGTACATATAGATATGAACCTCTGCTTGGTAGACATTGACATTAGTTTCTATTGCTCAAGTGGTATATATTTGTCTTTTTCACAGTTTGCTAGCATTGAAGCAAATGCTAGCATTAGAAGTATACAGGGGTGCTGTGTTGGCTTTTAGACCACCTGCTCTCTGTCAGCAGTTGCCTCACTCTAACCTGTCTTGCCAAGCTCCCATCACCTGTAGAGAATGCAACTGATGTAATTATTCTTTATAAATTGAATTTAAGCCTCTTGTCTTTTTTTCTAGTGCAGAGGAAATCTGAAGTGTATAGTGAAAGGTGTTAGGTATATGAAAAAATGGAAATAAATATGTTGCTTTAATGTTCTGGTTTTGTCTTATCCACACTACCATCTGATTCCTTAGAGTAATAAGTTGCCACATTAGTAATGTGAGCTTTGGTGTGAACTCCCTAACTGGGTGCTTTCTAATGTTTTTCAGCAATATTTCATCTTGCTGATAATCACAGATGGAGAGATCACTGATCTGGACCAAACTAGGCAAGCAATTGTTGATGCCTCTAAGCTGCCGATGTCCATCATTATTGTTGGAGTTGGTGAAGCTGATTTCAAAGCAATGGAGTTCCTTGATGGAGACAATGGTGTCTTGAAGTCCCTGACAGGAGAGCTAGCTGCACGAGACATTGTCCAGTTTGTGCCTTTTCGACAGTTCAAAAATGTAGGTTGCCTTTAACTTCAGAAGAGTCCTGGTGCCAGTATATATGCAGTTACTTCATCTGAAAAGTTAGCACAGGACTAGACAAGGCAGCAAGCTGCATGCTTAAAGTGCCATCCAAGCTGCTTGTTCCTAGTGGGAGTTGAGATTAAAAAAGAAACCCCAAAGCCTGTGTGTTAAAAGCTGTGTGCCTTGTTGCAGCTCTCTTACAGCTTTTCTTAAAGAGGTCTTGGTTTATCATTGATTTTAGTATACTGTCTTTTGGCTGTTGCAGAGTTAAAGGAGTAAAGGACATGTTTTCTCTCCTGGGATGCAAACGTTCAGGCAAGGAACTAAGATCATATTGTCAGTCTCTGATATTGAGTACTAGGAGTGATTTTACCTGAGATAAGTCGTCCCTGCTGTTGGAAGCAGTCCTTTTATTCTCCAGCTCCTCTGTACTTCTGCTTTTGGCAGTAGCAGTCATGTATGTTGCACAGTGAATTGAGTTGTAGAGTGGGGTCGAATGGAAAACCCAAAATAAGAGAAATTGCTAGTGGCTGGGACAGTTTCCCACCCAGATCAGGGCTGTATAAGGGCTATGTGAGCCTGGGCTTGTAAGTGGGAGCAGTGCAGGGGTAGGAACAAGTGATTTGCTTCTGCAGTGCTCACTGAGACTGGAAGTGCTCCTAAAACTGCAACAAGCAACTCTAGAAACAGGGAGTGAGATGTGGTGGGTGGGGAGCTGTGCTCTGATTTATGTAAGAGAGTTTGTCACTGTCCTTTCTCTGCAGTATTTCTGATATGTTGTCCCTGCTCTCCTTGCAGGCTCCCCGGGAAGCGCTCTCCCAGACGGTACTGGCTGAAGTGCCTAAGCAGCTGATGTTGTACTATAAGTTGCAGGGATGGCCACCTGTGAAGCTGCCTGAAGTAAAGATGACATAGATTACAGCCTGACCCTGGTCATCAGTATCCCTGAGGAGAAGGGAGCTGTCTGTACCCATGCTCTCCCTTGCACACTATGGGTGCTCAGCGCCTCCAGATTGCAGCATTCATAATTCTGTTACCTGCTTGTGCTCTATATCTTTGGTCTTTCATCTTTCTAGTCAGAAGAAGTGTAAATACGGAAAAACTCAAAACTGACACCTTTTTGTCACAGAAAAATAGACCTTGTTGATTTTCTACCTTGCAACAGTGACACATCATACCACACATTGTTTGACTTGGCCCATCTGCAGCTTGGGCATGTGCATGCAGCTTCAGTGCTGAGTTTGGTAGGAGTATTGCATTTGTACTTGCCATGATGATACCTACCATATTTTCCTTGATAGGGTTTTTCCTTCTATCAAAGCTGCCTTGGGAATGGAGACCATTCTGTCCTGATTGGTACCAAAGGCTGTGATTGGACGCCTGAGGTAGTTCCTGTTGAACCTTCATAAAGTGCCAGTATATTTTTGTATGTAGAGGTTTATTTTTAGATTTCAGTGACCATACTTTGTGGTCTTCTTTTAAATCACAGTTTTCTATTAGCAAAAATTGCTTCTGTGATGGCCTCTTGCTTGGAGCCATTAGTGCAATTTAAGAACACTGCCCTTTGCTTATTTGTGGGGGGCTAATGAGGATTAATCATTAATTAATTGAAGGTGCATTGGAATGAACAAGTCGCATTAATGTGATTTTAAAAATCCAGCAACTGGAAACATTGCAATAAAGATACTTTGAGTGATGACTTTGTATAACAGAAGTTCAAAATGAAGTAACTATCTGTGGAAGTCCAAAGACAAGTCCTTGTCCTCAGAAGTATGAAGGGTGTATTATGTGGTTTGGAGACTGTAGGACAGGCATGTGATAGCAAAGCACAATTGTTTTGAGAGACAGGAGTTGATAATTCATTTTGAATTAGAGATAAGGAAGCTTGGGATTGTTGTGGTCATTACTTTCAGTTTCATAAATAAATAATCTGCTTTGATTTACATAACGTGTCTGGATTATATTTCTTTTGTGGGCTTTTCCTTTTGTTGTCCAGTGTCATGGATGTTTTGGTTTATGAAAGTCTTCGCTAGTACTACCCTGGTGCTGATTCAGCATCTGAGTTAGCCTAATTTGAGAGTGATCAGCTGCAAAAGCAGAGCGTGTTGTCCATCATTAGTTTTTTTACCTGTTAATCACTAAGACTGCTGA
Source organism: Galbula dea (assembly GCA_013399015.1). Classification (NCBI taxonomy): domain Eukaryota; kingdom Metazoa; phylum Chordata; class Aves; order Piciformes; family Galbulidae; genus Galbula; species Galbula dea. The sequence continues at coordinate 109,567 of VWZX01005845.1, forward strand.
ATGTATATCCTGCAGCAAGATGAGCTGTTTCTTTGCTGTGAAATTATGAAAGAACATGTCTGTTCTACCAGGTAAACCAGGATATCGTGAGGATACGTTGGAAGACTGCCCTGGTGATTTAGGCTATGAAACTGGTATATTACAAATTCGTTTTGAGAGCAGAACCTGGGTTTACATCCACATTCTCAACTAGGCTAGTCCTTCTGCCACCAAACTAGTACGTAGCTTCTGCTTGGAAGGATGGGATCTAGTACCACTGCTGAGCAAAGAAGAATTTGTGCTAGTTTTTTATTCAAACTTAGTTTTGACCATGATATGTTCTCGCAGGTTCCACAGGCAGCAGACAGCTTCCTCTAGAGAAGGCTCTGCTGTCTCTTCTGAAATGCTCTGTGATCTAGCCTGCAGCACCAAGTTTTCTTGCATTTATTTAGATTCTTGAAGGGAACAAAGCAAACTCTCTTCTTGAGTGGCTGCCTAAACTAAAATACATTACAAGTGTGGAAGAGAGGGAGGAAACTGCCAAGTCTCAAGAAACTTCAGTGTGCTTGAGAGCATCCTTCATTCATGTTTTCAGCTGCTCACAGCCTGTAGACAGAGCTCTCCTTTCATGTATTACATGTATAAGAAACCTGAGGCTGGTTTTTGTGTATATGCGTTTATTAAAAAATAAAAGTGTTTTTTAAAGGACCGTGAGGGACTGTACTTCTGCTGTCTTAAGGTATGTCTCGAAGCTTGCTAGCATAATGGTTTCCCAAGAAACATGCAAAATATGGCCTTGCCTTGGAAATGATCAGGGAAGCATCCTGCATATTCCCTATGAAAACTTGTGGGAAAATGCCCCCCTGATTGTGATCACACACCATCGCTGAAGGAACTGAAGACTTCGGACCCTTGGGATGCCATTGGATTCAATGGTGGTGAATATCCTTGTTGCCCTCTTAGTTGCTTAATTTCCTTCCCTTTCTCTTCAGTCTTCCTTTCTATCACCTCAAATTTTCTCTCCTTGTGACAGTAAAGATTGATTGGTTAGTGGCATCTGACCTCGTTTGTGTCTTAATTTCACTCTAGGGAATTATCTTGAATCTCTCTGTGTCTGTTAACTGGACTGGGACAAGGATATTTACAGCAGTAGTTCTGAAGGCTCACCAGTCCCTTGTTTGGGCCAGGAAATACTGGTGATACTGTGTAGTGCTTGGCTTCAATTGAATGGTTTATTTGGCAAGATGGCAGAAGAGCATTGAGACTTCCCTTTGAGCCAGCCTTGAAGGTTGGAAGATGAGCACTGAGACAGCAGAATGCATAGTGGGAAATTCATTTCACCTCTCCTTTTTAAAAAAACTCTGCTAGTTCCCACTCAAAAGGAAGAGAGTGAATCATAGAATATTACAGAATCACAGAATGTTAGGAGTTGGAAGGGACCTTGAAAAATCATCTAGTCCAACCCCCCCACCACAGCAGGATTCCCTAGACCAGGTCACACAGAAGCGTGTCCAGACGGGTTTAGAATACCTCCATAGAAGAAGACTCCACAAGCTCTCTAGGCAGTTTGTGCCAGTACACTGGCACCCTCACTGTGAAAAAATTTCTATGTGTGTTCACATGGAATCTCCTATGCTTCAGCTTACAGCCTCTTGTCCTGTCACTGGGCTTCACCGAGAAGAGCCTGACCCCATCCTCCTGACACCCACCCTTCACATAGTTAAAAGCATAGATGAGGTCACCCCTTAGCCTCCTCTTCTCCAAGCTAAAGAGACCCAGCTCCCTCAGCCTTTCCTCATAAGGAAGATGTTCCAGCCCCTTCATTATCTTTGTGGCTCTGTGCTAGACTCTTTCAAGCAGTTCCCTATCCTTCTTAAACTGAGGGGCCCAGAACTGGACACAATATTCCAGATGCAGCCTCAGCAGGGTAAAGAGGAAGAAGAAACTCTCTTGACCTACTGACCACTACCCTTCTAATCCACCCTAGAATCCCATTGCCCCTCCTGGCCACAAGAGCCCTGTGTCATCAGCAAACTTGCTGACAGTGCACTCTCTTCTCTCAGCCAGGTCATTAATGAATACACTGAAAAGCAGTGGTCCCAGTACTGACCCCTGAGGGACTCCACTAGACACAGGCTTCCAACTAGACTCCATCCCATTGACCATGACTCTCTGACTTCTGTCCTTCAGCCAGTTCACAATCCACCTCTCTATGTGATCATCCAGACCACACTTGCTCAGTTTAGTTGCAAGGATGCTGTGGGAGACAGTGTCAAACGCTTTACTGAAATCAAGATAAACCACATCCACTGCCCTACCCTCATCTATCCACCTGGTTATGTCCTCATCAAAGGCTATCAGGTTGGTCAAACATGACTTCCTCTTGGTAAACCCGTGCTGGCTGCTCCCAATGACCCCCTTATCCTTGATATGCCTAGAGACAGAGTGGAGGATAAAGTGTTCCATCACCTTTCCATGGATGGAGGTGAGGCTGACCGCTCTAGAGTTACCCGGCTCCAAGCGTTTGAAGAAGCCACATAACCTTCACTGGGAGCTCATGGCTTTTGGTGAGCTTTGAGCACATGCTGGATCCACCCATCACCGCATACATAGCACACTTGGTGGTCTGAATGTCTCATTAAACAGCCCAAATTGCACCCTTGGTCCCCTCCAGCCTTGACTGGGCGCAGGGTCAATGCCCTGACCTTCCTGTGCTGCCCTAAACTGACATGCTTATTCATTTGAGTTCACAGAAGTGGTGACAAATGCTGCTAGGCTGCTATGGTTTGTTGCTGCATGGTGAAGTGACATCCTCCCCACCACAGCTCATTTCCACTGTCACCAATGCTGCTTCCCTGGCCCTCCAGGAAGCTCTTGTGTAAGAGGGAAATAAGGATAACTGCAGGGCTTGCTTCAAAGCATCCTGGCATTGTACAGGCATGGTTGACTCAGTGTTCACAGAGCTGCATTAGCCACTCTGACCTGCTGCAGGGTGCCCTGTGTACAGTGTGCATGGATGCAGGTATTTGGTACTGAGCAGGAGAAACAGACCCCTAGGAGGAACAAATGCTTTCCAAGTCCTGCTGAGCTCATGATGGTATAATCACTTTAATCTGGCCTGAATCTGTGCTCTGGAAGGGCTCCAGCATCTTATTTACTAATGATGAGCTGTGTTGAGCAAAGGCCAAGTTGCTGAGTGTAGCTGTGAGCATAGCCATCTCCTGGTATGGTGTGCTCCAGGTCTCCCTCTTGCACCCTGTCTGCTGTGAAGGGCTGGTGCCAATGTGCTGCGGAACAGCTGGAGCTTTTACCCCCCTGTCCCTGGATTTCAGTGCCTGTCTGCAGCCTCTGCACCCTTAAGTGCTCTGGTGTTTCACCTGCACCAGCTTAGCTCCTCTAGCCATCGCTTTAGGGGCAGGTGGGAGGTGAATGGGGGTTGCAGAGCAGCTACGTTCAGGAGCTCAACCCTCCTAAAGGCCGCGAGCCGGCCTGGGCAGCTACTCTTGCTGCGGGGCCGGCTCTGAAAGCCCCTGTCCGTAGCAGAGCATCAGGCCCTAGTCGAAGCGTGACTGTTGGGGGATCTTCACAGCCCTGGGCAGTGAGCACCCACGGCTACGCTTCCCGTCTCAGCGGGCCCGTGCGGCAGCGCTGCCGCAAGCTGCTAGGAGACCCAGGCCACTGCAGGGCACAGGGCAGAGCTCCGTGGAGGGTCTCCCCAAGCATCCCGCGGGCTCAGGTCCTCAGGTCGGTCTCCCCCCAGGAGCCATCCTCTGGCCAGAGCCAGGCCGGTGCCCCAGGGCTGCCCTCCTCCCCCTTCCCCCCACTTCCTTGTGTTCTTCGGTAGGGGCTGCCGGACCTGTGGGGCACCTGGGCGGGGCACGGGCAGCCGAACCGGCCGAGCGAGCCGGGGCTGAGTCACAGCGGGTGGAGCGGAGCCGAAAGGGACAGCGCTGTCCGCCACCCCGTACAGGCACCATGGCGCTCAGCGTCGGCGTCCGGCGGCTCTCCCGGCTGCCTGGCCGCGGCGAGCGGCAGGTGCAGATCACCTTCCGAGGTGGGCGCTCGGCGGGATTGCGGGAGGGATGGGGCCTGCCTGCCGTCCCCGCGGCGGGCTTGGGGGGCAGGGTCGGGCCGACGGCACTTCACGCTTCCGCTCTCCTTCCCAAGGCTTCACCCAGAAGACGAAGAAGGTCCGCTGCGGCCCGGAGGCCGCGTTTGGGGAGGTGAGGGCAAAGCGGAGCGGTGGAAGGAGCCCCGGCGCTCCTCCGCAACTGTCGCGAGTGGGACGGGGATGGCACACGGTAGCGTCTCGGTCGGTGCCTGGTGAGGCAGGAGGGGGTAGTGGGGAGAGCAGGGACAGGGGTGGCACAGGCAGCACCCCTCTGGGCTTCACCACCCTGTCCTTGAAGCCCCAGCAGCCCAGCCGTACCGGGCTGGCAGGGAGGTTCCTTCGATCTTCCGTCCTGTCCGGATGCTTCTGTGCCGCCTGCAGAAAGGAGAGAAGTACTGGGGGGCAGGAGGGAGCTCCCCCTCCCGACAGCCGCAAGGCAGCCAGGCCCTTCTGGGCGTCAGCTGAATCGCGGTCTCGGGATGCAGCTTTGCGATGTGCCCGAGCCCGGTGGCTCCCGACCCTGGGTGATCTCTTCTCCCCACGTGTCTCTGTGTCTTCTCATGCTTCGTCTCACTCCACAACCTGCTAGCTCAGGCACCTCAGCAGGTACAAGCATTTTCCTCTTTCCAAGATGGTGATGCTCCGTCTCTTCAGCAGCTCACCCATGGCTCTGTGCTACTGGAGGGGCTCTTACCCCTCCCCATCCTTTCTCCGTAACCAGCTGCAGGGTCTGCCCTGACCAGCAGAAAAGTAATTTCCCACGGCTGCAGTTCTTTGTCATGCTGATTAATCGGTTTGGTCACCTTGCAGCCGAGACCAACCAACCACCAAACACGGGAAAGTGTGGCTGGGAATGAATTGTCATCTTTTCCTGTTCTGACTGCTTGTAGCTCTTTCGCTGGCCTCACTACGGAAGGCTCATCGTGGGAGAAATGCTGTCCATTAAGGTTTACAACTGCAGCAAGCTGTTTAGTAACAGGTAGGTCCTTTGGTTGTTGGGGTGAGTAGCACAGGTCAGGTAAGAGACATACAGGACTTTAAATTTTGTACTGTGAGTAGAAAATGTTTATTGGAAATTGGTGGAAGGAAGATGAGCAGGGTACAAGTTATAGAAGAGGGACGGAGCTGGTTGTTCTGTATATATTAATATATATAGTTGGCAGTGCTGTATAAGGTTAAATAAAGGGAAAGATTTAATTGTGCTAGTAGTACAGAGACTACCTAAGGATCCAGACCAGACCCCTAGGTCAGACAAAGGTAAAAGAGGGCACTAAAAATCTACAAGGGCAGGACTTGCAGTAGAGTGGGGACCTGCTCTCACCCTGAAGATCCATGTGGTGACTATATTCATGCTGCACCCAAATTCAACATGCCTATCAGTGGGGAAAAGGCCGAACCCCATGATATTTAAAAAGAGACAGTAATTTAAATTTAAAGGGTTAACCATAATTTAAAACGCTTTTAGGTAACACAGACGCAATACTATAAACTCAGCAGCTATTCTAGCAGTGGTAAAACACTTCAGGGAAACCCAAGAATAGAGATGACAGTAGGGGTAGACCAAGCAAGGAAGCAGAGGCGTGTCCTTCCAGGATATGTGAAACATGGGGATATAGGGAAAAGTGCCAGCTCCAATAAGCAAAATAAAAGAACTGAAGGAAAATCAGCAGGAACAACTTACTAGAGGCAGCTAATAGTACAAACCTTTTCAAACCCATCACAAGCCTGCCAGAGAGGGTGCGGAGGAAACAAGTGAGTACAGCATGTGTGATACACTGAAAAACAGAGCAGAAAATGTGGCTGAACTTCATGTCCCTGTTTACTGGATGCTTTTCTTTATGAGAGCTGGATCAGAGGAATTCTCTTTGACTGAAATGTCAATAGAAACTGCTATAGGACAAACAGATAAAACAAACAGTAATAAATTGCCAGGGCCTGACAGTGCTGAGCAAAGAAGTGCAGTGGGAAATTACTGGGCTGGCACCGACAGCATCTATCCACACACCTCTGCTGATGGGGAACAGAGGAATGGCAGGTGACAAACATTACAGTTTAAAAGTAGTTGGGAAACACGCTGGGATGATCAGAAGTAAATAGAGAGTGTGGAAGGACAGAAGGGAAAAAATTACACTGCTGTATCAATATGTGGTCTCCAGACTTCTGTGTGTGCAGCCTTTCTGTGGCAGCAGCACTGAGCTGGAAAAGCTGGAAATGAGGATCATGAACAGAGAGATCCCTTGCTTGGGGGTAGGAGACTAGACAGGGTCTGTGAGTCAGAGAAGAGGGAGGCAGGAGGGCAGCTTGCAGCTGAAGGGGAAGTGACTGGGGAATGGCTCTCCTGTCTCAGTCTGGAGCCAACAGTCTTGACAGTGGTTTCCTGCAGGCAACAGGAAGCCCTGCTTCATGTGAGGCTTTGCTTGGCTGCTAGCAGAGCTGCCATGGAAAGATGGAGGCCAATGTGCAAATGGGCTTCAGAGAGCAGTAATACAAAATGGGGCTAGGAGTGACTGAATGTGATCCTGTATCTATTATTGCCCCTTTTGAGGGAGCCAGATGAGTCTTCCCCAGGGAGAAGCCCCTTTGGAGTTCGTGAATTATGACCTAACTTGCTGCAGACATTCCTGTGGCCATGGCTTTGTCTTATTATTTTATTTCCTTGTGTGAAGCCTCAGATTCCCACTTTTGTCAGGGAAGAGTCACCCCACCTCTGCTGGGTGCCCAAACACAGACTGGCTTCCTCAAAACCTGGATTTGACAAAGGGGAGAGCTCCCTTGCACTTGGTGGGACTGGATCTACACAAGCTTTTAACTATCGATGGCAGTTCAGTTGCAAGCAGCTGCCTGGGCGTGACTGCATGGCCTGCTACAGGGTCAGTGGGTCTTGGGCCAGACTCCCTGTGAAAAGTGCTGCAACAGTTGCCTGCCTTCACCATGGCTTAGATGGAGAGTTAGCAGGAGAGCAGAGATCCTGTTACTCTCTGCCCAAGGTGTAGGCACTGATGCTATGTATAGTATTACTAGAGCCTCTGGTTTTGTTCTAGGCTTCTTGGTACCCTTGTCCTCAGTCTTCAGCACCTGATGACATCTGGGAGACTGATCCTCCGGGAGGCCCTTGTTGACAAGAACCACAAAGTCACCGGTGTAAGTTCTCCATGGGTGGCCTGGCCATTAGCAATCGGGAAGGCTTTGTGGGACTTGTGTGGTGATTCTCAGGTAGATTTGGGGCTGAAGGGGAGTGGGTAGTGATGCTTTGAGCCTGGGAGTGCTACGGCGTTTGTGCACTCTCTGTGTAGCAGTGCAGCCACTTCACACCCATCAAGCAGTTATAAGAGCATCCAGAATGGTGTAGGGTGGGCCGGGGTTTTTAAGAGGATAGATGTGGTTCTTCAGGGGATGATTTAGGGACAAGAGTAGTGTAGGGCTATCGGTTGGACTAGATGATCTTGAGGGTCCTTTCCAACCGTAATGATTCTGTGATTCTGTGGGGGTCCTAGAGACCTGCCAAGGGCCTCGGTGAGCAGGGAGAGGTTTAGTAAAACCTCCTCAGGTCTGAGTGATGGATGTAGGAAGTTGCATTTCATCTGCTTCCTGCACCATGCAGTGTGTGGGTGTGGGCTGCTGCAGGGTGCAAAGTAGAGGGAGCTGACAGTATGAGGCTGAAGGTGGCAGGGTGTCTTGGGGCCCCTGATGAGCTTTTGGGTTAAACACCAGTGCTAACTGGATGGCTTAACCATGGTCTGGGGCAATGTGAGCAGCTGTGATACCTGCCTGCCCCCTTCTCTATGCCATGGATCCAGCTCCTCTCCTGCCCTGGCACCAGGGCTCACTGGGCCCTTTGTACTAGATGAAAAGGAGTATGACCCAAAAATGAGCTGTTTCCTGCTGGCTGGGTGTGTAGGCATGGTTCAGTGAGTGCTGGACAACCAGGGCGCTGTGCCAGGGCCATGGGCAGGCCTGGTAGGAGAAGAGGTGGAGGCAGAAAATCCTGCAACGTGCTGCACCCCTGTTTACCCTTCGCATGGGCAAACTGACTCACCCCTGCAGTGGTACATGGGATGCAGCTCTTTGGCCACCAGATCACAAGCCCAATTAGCACAAGCATGACTTTCTTGTGTTGCTGAGCTGGCTGGATCAGGAAGTGGGTCCAGGTGGAAACAGAGCATTTCCAGGATGACTTTTAGCTTGATGCAGCTCACTGCATAAATGTTCAAGCCAGCAAAGGGACAGGGACTAGACTGACACTTTGGCAGCACTCCATGCTGGCGATTGTTTGAGGCGACCAATTTACAGACAGACTGTTGTAAGGTTTGTGCTACTCTGTGGCCCGACCCTTAGCCCCTGGCTGCTTCTTCCGTTGTGCTAACAACAGCACTCATGCTGATGAGCCAAAGCAACAAAAACCCAACAACATTTGGCTTTGCCAGGTTAGTTTTTGATTGGGCAGCCCTGGCTGTGCAAGGGCTACAGGGGACAAAAATAGGGCAGCCAAGACTGGACACCTACCCAAGAGCAGCCTGAGACTCTCTCCCTTGGTTCAGCTGGGAAGAGACACGTCCTCAAGGGACAGAGACTGTTTCAACTGCTGCTCCTTTAACAAAGTGAGAACAAAGCCCTTTCTGCTATTCCAAGTCCTGTTCTTCTCTGGGACTTATTTGCACCCTTTTTTTGTCCTGGTAGTTTGAAGGGTTTTTTCAGACCCTCAGCTATTCACCCAGCTTTATCTCAGGCTTCTGCACCTATCCAGCCTTTGCTGCGGTCTTTCCTGGCCACTGTACTAGGGCTTTTTTGGCTATGTTTCTCCTCCTGGAAACAGTTTTCCAGGGACTGAGCTATGAACCCAGCTTGTACATCCCCTTCAGTCTACTGAGAAGTAACTTCCTCCATGGCTGAAATTTTTGCCTTCTGCTTGGAAATTCTTCTGTGTTTATGCTGGTTTAAGATCAGGCTGGCCACCTGTAAACCAGGTGTTTTCAGACCCGTGATGGCTGTGCCAATACCCAAAGTGCCCCACGCTTGGGCATGAAGCTGTGCTGGGGGAAGTTCACTTTGGATGTTAGGAAGAGGTTCTTTACGCAGAGAGTGGTGGAGCATTGGAACAAGTTCCCCAGGGAGGCAGTCAAGGCACCAACTCTCATGGAATTCAAGAAGCACTTAGACAATACTCTTAGACATATGGTGCGATTTTGGGATTGTCCTGTACCTAAATAGGAGTTGGATTTGATAATCCTTGTGGGTCCCTTCCAACTCGGGATATTCTCTGATTGTCTGGCTGTCCTTCATCACTAATTCTAGTTGGATGTCTTTTGTGATGCAGACTTTGCATTTGCTTGTGGCTTCTGTGGTGTTTTAAACCAAGCTGTCAAGCCTGAGGATGTTCTCTCTGCTGTCTCTTGCCTCCCACAGCGGGACTACTCCAAACACTTGAATGTTAGTTTGCTCTTCTGCAGGTCTCTCTCCACTTTCCTTGTCAAAAGTGTCCCAGGATGGCTCTCAGTGGTCTCTCCGTGGTATATTTCAGTTTTGGAAACCTGAGTCAGCTTTTGTTCAGTGAATCCTGGTGTTTGGGAAGCTGGAGGGGAGGGAGCTTGGTTAACTCCAGCTTGTTGATGGAGGCAGACAAGGAAAATCTGGTATAAATAGGCTTCTTGTGGAGTTGTGGTCCTCTTCTTTCCCTTTCCACTAGTATTTCACTTCTCTTTCCCCTCCACAGTTCTCTTCCCATTTTCCATGACATTTCTACAGTTGTTTTGTGGCTCTCAGGCAGTGTTGTTTTTCTGGTTTTAGATCTACATCGAGTTGGATTTGCGCTACCAGCCTCCAGATGGCTCAGCTGGGACCTGGGTTGAAGACGACTTTGTCTATCAGATGAAAGACAGGTATTGAAATCCTGGGAGGAGCAAATATCCAAGCAGCTTGTACAGTGGTCCTTCAAGTGTCAGCCCTAGGGATGCAGTCCAACGTCATTTACTCTTCTCCTCTGGTTAGACTGATGTATCTCTGCTCTACAGCAGCTCTAAGCGAACAGGCCTCCTGGAGAGAAAATACCTTGTTTTTACTAAGACCCTGTGACTGCGACAGCCCACTGCCCTCTGGGAGTCCTTTTGGACTTGAGAGCATTTCTGCAGTCTACCTGGCGAAGGGATCGAGACTTCAGTTGCAAAGTTGCAGAGAGCATGGCTTTGGACTGTAACAACTGCAGGCATGCTGCACACAGGTGGTGCCCAAAGCCAGGGGAGATGCAGGTGTCTGAGTGGGCAGGATGACAGGCAGCAGCAAGGTCTGAGGAGTGTCACTTCTAGAGTGACAGAGGCAAAGCAGCAGGCACACAGGATGGACAATAGCAAAACTGTGCTTAGGAGGATCCTTGTGTCCCGGCCAATTGCCAAGTAGGAGCGTGGCTGTGACACTGTTACTTAAGTGCATTAGTGAATAGCTGCAAGACACTTATGTTTTACAGCAAAGCATCTCTTTTTCTTACAGTTCAGAGTTATTAATCCGCAATCCTGGGTTTGAGGAGCTGGAGTAAGTAGTCCTACTTGAGTGTGTCAGCTCAACCTCCTGGGCAGAGAGGAGTGCACAACCCGCTCATCAGGGCTGATGATACAGTGCATGATGATACAGTGTGTGATGTGGTGCGGGGTGTTGCAGGGCTGCTGAGGGGCCAAGAGTGAGTGAACTGGACAGGAGGGCTGCAGCACTGGGCAGGAAGCTGGTGAAAGGCTTGGAGACTGATGAGGAAGAGGAAGAGGAGGGAGATTTCTATGATGTGTCTGAGGTGGAGTTCTCGGGCATTGTCTTCAGCCCTGTGAAGAGGTATCCATGATGTGCTCTTTCTTCTCTCTCACCTTTTCTTGGGTCCTGGGGTGGAAAGTGCCAGCTCGTGGGAGAATCCTGCATCTCTTGGCATTCTGCTTCTGCAAAATGTCAGAAACCTTCAATCTTCAGTGGCCTCTAGCAGGGACTGTTGGGGATTTGCTCATTCCCAGGGCAAAAGGCCGTTATTTGCCAGGGTTTTTGTTGCTTCCCTTGGTGAGGGCTTGCTTAGGTCCACATAAATGAAGAGGCTTGCTCATCTGGGTTGTTTTTCTCTGCAGCCGCTCCAGACTTTGCTCCGCACGGGACCTCTTTGCCACCCCAACCCCACAGAGCTTCCAGGTACTGCAGCATTGGGCGCATGCCACTGCAGCTGCATCTGGCCCTGCGTCCAGTGCCTCACTGCCTGGCTATGGGCCTGGGCTTCTCCAGTTGCCATGTACCCCAGCAAGACCTCTAGCATGAAGACATCATCTTGCTTTGTGTGGCTTCCCTGGGCAAGGTGTGAGATTCCCTGAAGGGACTGCATCTATGAATGGTGCTTCCAACAACAGCCAGCCCAGAGCAGAATTTCTTTTTGGGCCATGTAGCTAGTTGTGGATGTACAGGAGAAGGGAATCAGCCTGACAGTCACATGTGCTGCTGCAAAACACAGTCCAAGCAGAGCTTCAGAGAATACCCTGGCAGAGCTAGTGCCTGCCATCTGCCCCAGGGCCTTTTCTGGGCCCCCAGGGACATCTCTGAGATATGGCTGTAGGTGGAGGGCTGCTGCAGGGGCTTTCTTGAGGATACTGAGAGGCTGGTATGAAGCTGTGGTTCTGGCAGATGCTCTGATATGAAGATTATTTGAAACCATTGTGAAGTTTGGAAATAGAGTTCAGTCCCATCTTTTGCCCTGCAGATTTCAGGGCAGGTCTCCCAGCTTGGTTATAGGTTTAAACAGTTCTAAGTAAATGTGAACTTATGGTTGGGTTTCCTGCTTTTCAGGGCAGGGTCCTATCGACAAAGAGGAAACTTTTGTGGGGGTGGAGTTTTCTACCATCTTTTTCTTGAAGCTATTATTTTTCACCTTAACAACTGCCTAGTTGCTTGTACTGAGAGCAAGAGTAAGAACATTTCTCCCATATTTTACACTCATAACCAGTCTTGGCAAACAAGACAGCCACATTCCAGTCTTTTCAGTGCTGCTTATCTTGGCAGGATTCAAAGCGAAGTATTGACACAAGATACAAAGTGCATCTTCTCCAAGATGCTTTGTAGACCCCATCATGTGGGAGCAGTGGGTTTGCATCCCTTTGGGATCAGGAACTGAGTGGGGACAGTGCTGCTGGGGAGGCTGCTCTTGTCAAAGATGCTAGGGATTTAACACTTCATTTCCTTGCCTGTCTGAAAGAAATATCTCAAATACCATTTTGGTTTGTCCTGGCCATAGCAGATTTCAGCAACCATGCTCTTGCCTGCCCTGAGTGTCCATCCCTGTGGCAAGAGGGCTCTTCAATTTGCATACTAGTGTGGTTGAAACAAGCTCAAGATGGAGCTGGAAATAAGGAGACTGCCGATCTGAAGGTTTTATCCCACATTTTCTTAGGTTGGAATTAATATCATTGAAGCACAGAAGCTGGTGGGGGTGAACATTAACCCCTTTGTGGTAGTCAAAGTTGGAGAGGAGAAGAGGCATACAGCAACGCAGAAGTCAACAAACTGCCCCTTCTACAATGAAGTATGTGACAAGGACAGAGGCTCTGTCCTTGCCCTGTGGATGTCTCAAGTGGCCAGGGTCATCCTTGCAGAGGATGCTTGGGATACAGCCATTGCTACAAGCACCTTATGCAGAGGTGCTTGTGGGGCTGTATGGGGAGGCTTAGGCTCAGCTGTCTTGCTCTTCTCTTTCAGTATTTTTTGTTCGAATTCCACGAGCCAAGGGACATTTTATTCCACCGGCTCATAGAGATCTCGGTAAGCATGTTCTCCTCTTTGTCCTTCATTGGTAAGTTGTACAGTCTGATGCTTCTGCATGTCGATGCTGGGAGTGATGGGCAAAGGAAGGGTACCAGTACCAACTAGGTTTTCCAGTCAGAGACATCTGTCTCACAGAGACACCAAAGGGCCTTCTTGTCGCCACAGCAGGGCAAATATGTGGCTCTGCTCTGAGCCAGCACTGGACAATGCTGCATTCCTGCCTCGTCTGTCAGGTTTTCTCTGCATTCAGTGACTGAAATGGGGCATCTGTGACAGTTTCTTGCCCATTACCTTGCTGCCCCACTCTTTTGGGGTCGGTTGCCTGCAGCCCCTTACCTTTGAGCCTCATCCTGCAGGTTGTGGAGGTGAATGACTGATGTGAGGGGAGCTCAGCAGTGATTTGTGCTTATAGAAAAGCACAGGTAGGCATAGAACAGTCTTCAGAAATCTCCTTCTCCAAGGCTCAGGGGCTTCCCCAAGACATGAGTCTTTTCTGAGGACAGCTAAAGCTAGCCGGCACCTCCTTTGCCACACAATCTCCAACACTTTCCCTGTGAAAGACTTCATGTCTCCTACTGGTGTGGGTTTAGCAAGCACCAAACAAGGCTTGATACTAGCCTGGTTGGGATATGGCTCTGCCCTGACCCAGCAGGATATGGAAATAAGACTCCCTGTGGGAAATGAGGTCTGCTCTTGGCCTGTCATAGGGGTTTGGCTTGTCTGGGACTGGCAGAAGAAGCTGAATTGGTTGCACATGGATTCACCTTGGCCCAGGTTTGATAAGGACTATGGGCTGGTGGGTTTTGTGGGAATTGTTGAGCGGCAATGGCTTTGTCCCGGGGCTAACTCAGGTTCATCAATGTGTATGAAGAGCTTGAAACCACTGCCTGAGCTGTGCTTTAGTATGGACATCTGTTAGCAGTCGTGTACTCCTCAGTGATGTTTGGATATGATACCTGGCTGCCCACATCTCTTGGTGCTCAGGGGGATTTGTCCTGTCTGCAGGTTTTTCACTCAAAGAAGATACCATTCCTGGGAACATGCATAGGAACGTTCAAGATGGATGTTGTGACAGTGTACAGCCAGCCAGGTGTGACCAAATGCATTGCATACCTTCTCCCTGACATTGGCTTTTTCTGAAACTGCTGCTTCCTTTGTGCTCTGCTGGGTCTGGTGAGACCCCTGTCCTTAAAGCACTTAGTTTACATGAGGGCTAGCATTTGCTTCTCCTCCTGGCTGAGGACTAGTGACCCCTCTTGTGCCTTCAGAGGCAGGGTCAGGGCAATCTTTGTGCAGAAATAGTTGGTATAAGAAATGATAACTTGGGCTCTCTACAGGGAACTCCTTCCTTTCCCTCTCAGATCACAGGTTTTTCCAGAAGTGGGCTGTTATCAGCGACCCCACGGACACCCGGGCAGGTGTGAAAGGCTTTGTGAAATGCAACATCGCTGTCACTGCACGTGGGGATGTTATAGGCTCCCTTTCTGCCTCCTCCAGCAGCCGGGATGAGGACATTGAAAGGCAAGTACCATGTGATCTTTAATGGCCCTGGGGAAAACAGTCATGTCTCTCTTCACACTACCTTTTTTTTGCTGCATTGGTCCCTCTTCTGATGGGGAAAGGCCTAAGGAAAGAGGCATCTCATGGGCCAAGATCCAAATCCCCTGCCAGTCGGGGCATTTCCTGACATCATGTTTCCTGGGCTTCAGGAGAGAGTGAGAACATGAATTTTTCTTTCAGGAACCTGCTTCTGCCTAAGAGAGTCCCTGCAGAAAGACCCTGGGCCAGGGTCTGCATCAAGCTATATCGTGCTGAGGGCCTGCCTAGTATGAGCGCAGGCATCATGGGTGGTTTCTCCAAGATCATAGGGGAGAAAAAAGTCTTTATTGACCCATATGTGCACATCTCATTCTGTGGGCAGCAGGTGAGGCTGATTGGGGGGCAGTCTGTGTGGGGCCAGGCTGGTCCTCCCTTGGATGTGCGGCAGCATGTGCTGGCCTGGTGCTGCTAGGAGCCTCCAGCAATCCCGTCAGAGACTGACTGGGAGAGCCCAAGCCTTGCTGTCTTTAGCAGTTGCCTGAGCTGTGTGGCTGTGGATGAGTGGTGTCTGGATGAGGAGGCTTCTATGGGACTTTTGTCTCTGCAGACTGCTGCGTGGGAGGCATCCCCAGCCCTGGGCACAGCCATTAGCATAGCTACTTGCTGTGCAGGCAGAGATTTCAGATCACTAAACATAGGGAGAGGGTCAAATAAATTCTGGAGTAGAAGTCCCCTGTGGCAAGCTGGACTCAGCCTGACACCCTTCTGAAAGTTTACTGAGCTAATGGCCCTTGAACCCAAGGCCAGGGTTTCTAGCCCTGTGATATCCATTATGATAAAAATCACTTTATGGTCAGCGTGGTGGGCCTGAGGGTGCTCCCAGGGGACCTCTGGGTCTGGTGGTGTTGCCCACTTACTTCCAGTGTTTCCCTTGGCGCTGCAGAGCATATCCAGGGCCTTGTGACAGAGTGCAATTGCTGGGGCAGGGGCAGGACCAGGGGCACTGCCACCCCTAGGGCCTCCCTGGCACCGTCTGTCCCAACATGCCATTCCCAGAGAGGCTCTGAGGCATTACTTACTCTGGGGCAGAGTGGCTTTCACATGTTCTCCTTCCCAGGGAGAAACATCAGTGGAGACCAACACCACTGAGCCTGAATGGAACGAGCAGATTAGCTTCATTGAGATGTTCCCGCCTCTGGCCAGAAAAATAAAAGTCCAGGTGCTGGATGATGCCAATGTTGCTGACGTGGCCATTGCTACACACTACATTGACCTGCAGCAAATCTCGGACCCTGGCAGGAATGGTGAGGCCTGGCATGGCTGCCTTCGGGGCAGGTTGTCCTGGGCAGCCCTATGCTATGCACCCTGTGCTTGGTCATGATGGTCTTCTGGAGGTGGGAAGCAGGAGTGGCTGAAGTCACTCGCATCCATGTCACCTGGGCTTCCTTTCTGGTGTAATTAGACCCTGTCCCTGTTGCTGCAGGCTTTAACCCGACGTTTGGTCCAGCTTGGGTGAACCTGTATGGTTCCCCCCAAAACTCGGCTCTGCGGGACATCCACAAAGACCTCAACGAGGGCGTAGGCGAGGGGGTCTTCTACCGTGGGCGCCTCCTCATGGCTATCACAGTGGAGATCTTTAGCAGTCCCAGTGTAGCAGAAAGGAAGCTTGGAGACAAGATGAAAGGTGCCCTAAGCAAACTGAAGCTGAAGAAGAAAAGTAAGAAATCCAAGGAGAAAGCTAAAGAGCTGAGCCAGCTGCAGGGAGCAGAGGAGGATGGGGGCTCTCAGGAGGCTGAGCAGCCTGGGGAGGTCACTGTGGAAGTAGAAGAGCTTCATCCACTTCCTGAGGTGAGTGTTGCCATGCTGGTGTGACTGACCAAGCCCCAACCTGCAGACTACACAGGCCTCATGGGGAAGAGGTAGTGGGATCACTTGCTGAAGTGCTGGAGCAAACCCAGTGGGTCCATTGCTGGGCCAACCAGGGGTCTCGCCCCAAAACTGCCTCTCACAGTTAGACTGGAGCATCTCCATGTGTGCTGGCTACCTTACACATGGCATGCTATTCCCAGGGCATAACTGCCTTTGGGCATGTACATTTTCTCCTCTAGAGCCACGGAGCTGCTGACTGGCTCTGGATTTATACTTGACCTGGGAAAGTCAGGCAAGATGTAGCTGTGTTGGTACAGTAGCCATCCCTTAGCCTACTAACCTGCTCAGCAGCTTCACACAAGCATCAGCCAAAGCCATGGCTCTGCACCAATCTCCCAGGTTTTCCAAGAAAACTTATCCCATGTCTGGCAGTCCAGTGGTGGTGACCTCAGCATCATCCCACTGATGCAGGAGTGCTGGCAGGCATGGGCCATGCCCTTGTGCTCTTTAAATTTCCATTGAGACAGGCTCTCAGGCTGATTTCTGTCTTCTTGCTCAGAATGCTCTGGGGAGGAAGGAGGAATTCTTCCTCTTTGCTGCCTTCTTTGAAGCCACCATGATGGACTCCTCTCTCAGCTCCAAGCCTGTCAGCTTTGAAGTCTCTATAGGTGGGTATTCCCTATGGCCCCATGTTCTGAAACTATGGGAACAGCGCGAATCTCCCTCCGACAGCCCAAGTCAGCACAAGTCTTAAGGTACCAGCCCTTGCACAGCCTGTGTCTCCAAAACAGGAACTTGGTAAGGTTGGGGGATGAGGCCAGGGAGTGTGCACAGTGCTTTAATTACCTTAAAAGTCTGGATACTCTCCTATGGGATTGGAGATTTGCAGTATTTGTATGACCTGCCTGTTTGGGGGGAATGGTTGATGATGTGATTCTGTGAGTGGGTATGCTTGATGCAGAGAAGTCTTCCTGGGTGACTGTGGCTGACCTCAGTGTAGGGGTGTAGATGGCAGCTAGTGGACACTTAGTGGAGCTGGTGGAACTTGAAGGCATACACAAGGACTTTATTGCAGTTGCCCAGCTCCCTCCCAGATTTTAATGGTTGTTCATGTGATGCCCTGATGGTTGAATGCTACTAAACTGCTAGTTCCAAGAGTGGTGCACGCCCATGTGCTTCTCTTGGCAGAATGATTGCACTCTGATTTTGCAAGCTAGCAAACTTGCCCAGCAGTGATCCCACTTACCTGTTTACTGTTTAATGCTTAACTTCAAGGAAACTATGGCAAAGCTGAAGAGACTGTGACTAGAGTAGGGAGAAAAGTGGAAAAAGGAGAAATGAAAGAAGAAAAGCAGCCTTTGCTGGACCCTGGTTCTGACGGTGAGCTGGATGTTGAAGTCCTAGCCCCAGCTTCAGCAGCACTGAACAAGTCAGTGACAAAGAGCCAGAGACCAGAGCCCATGGAGTATGACAGGTGAGTCTGCTATGTCCTTCTTTCCCACCTGCTCTGGTCCTGCCCCAGCATCCCAGGTTGGTTATTCAAGATGTTATTAGAGGTCTGCTCGGCAATGTGAGTGCTGTGCAGGTGTTTCTCCTCTTTGCAACCCTGCAACTTCCCATGGCCTATCTGGTTGCCACTGCCCTTTAGCCCTTCAGGACTATGATGTCTGCTTGATGTGTGCAGGGGGCCAAGAACAGAGTCCCAGGGAAACTGTGATGCATCAATAACTGTAGACCCTTTTCTGGTTAACAAGCAACTTCCTAAGTGCTTGATTGCAGCGAGGAGGAAGAATAGGAGTACTCCGGCATATGCTGTCGTATGTTGGGCAGGTGAAACACACACACAAGCTCGTCTGATTATATGTTTGCTCTGGGAGTGCTGCCTGGTTTGTCCCACAGCCGTGGCAATGTTCTGGTGTTTGCATTGTGAACTCTGTGCCTGCTACTACTCAGTACCATAGCAACAAGAAATCTTGGAAGCATCCCACACTCCCTTCAGCCTCATTCATCTGGGCATGTGCTGCTCCTCTGCTAAAAACCCTGTGCCCTAGTTTAGGATGCCAAGGAGCAGATCCAGCAGCTTGCATCCATGTCCATGGTGCAGGGCCCAAACCAGCCAGTTCTCTGCAAGGGCAACAGAGCCCAGATGCTGCCTGTTGTGCTCCCTGTGCAAGCATTGTGTTGTGACATGGTGTGTGCCTTCTGTAAACAGCAGCTATAACCTCCTGGGTGTCTGCTGTCCTTAGGTCATACAGCTGCCTGCCCATGGTGCATGAGAAACCCTGTGTGTATGTATGGAGCTACTGGGAGGATCACACCTGGAGACTCTGCATTTCCAACTGGATTGTCAAGCTGGCAGAACGCCTGGTAGTGTGTTGAGAGTGTGTCTGCAGCACGGTCCTTCCTGGTGTTCTTTGCTTGTAGCATATGCAGTTGCTCTGTGAGATGTTTGCCTTAAAGATCCTCACCCCCTATGTGAGTCAGTGTCTCTCACAGGCACAGTTCCATCTGCTCTTTAGACATGTGAGACAGAGCAGTGAGTGCAGAGCCACAGCCTGTGCTGTGTCATAGCCTAGCAGTGGCTCCTAGAGGTGTGAGTGACATGACTCCTGTGACAAAAAGCTCCTCTGCTGCCAATCCTAAGCTGTGTGCACACTGGCGAGATACTGCTGCATGCAGACTCTCAGCCTTGGGCTGTTATCAGCAGGATGCAGTCTTTTCTGAGGGCCTTGTCTTTCCCTTTCAAGCTTAGAAATCCAAAAGCAGAACTTGCCATTGTGATTCAGTGGGTGCTCAAGGACTGAGACACAAGGTGGTGCAATAACCAGTGTTAAGGTTCCAAAGAGTGTTCCCAGGCTCCAAAGAGTCCCTGGTACCCCAGTGCTGACCTGCAGCACTCTCACAATCCCCAGCTCCACAGAAGGGAAGAAACCATTTGTGGCAAATGCCTCCTTGCAGTGTTTTGCTCTGACCCTGTAGCTAGGTGCAGGCAACTTGAACATTATGCTTTCCCCCATAGGAGCAAGGGCTGGATGATGTGGAGAAGCTCATGAGAAGGCTAAAGGCTAAAGCAGAAGAGCGACTCAGAGAGCTGCTGGAGGAATTTGTAGCTGGTTGCAGGTTAGTGTGTCCCTGATTTCCTAAGGTTTCTTGTTTTCAGGTTAGGAGGTTGTATCATGTCCTGCTGGGGTTATGTGTGGCCAGCTTTCTCATCCTCTTGAGGCATATGAGCAGAAGGAAACCAGGAAGATATGGAGAAAGGACCCTGTAGCTCTTCAAGCTTGGAGAGGAGACCCCAGTCCTGGGAAGCACAGTGTTTACAGGCTGTATCCTTGATGTCCCTGGACTCCTGGATGTTTTCTAAACACTACATTAGGACATTTCCTTCACTCTCTTCAATCATGCAGACATGGAACTAGTGTTGCAATCACTGCAGCTGCCCAGTGGGGTCCAATACATACTTCAGTCCTCAGTCTTATGATGGCAGCAGTAGAGAGGGAGCCTCGGGTGCTGAGTAATCCCCAGTGTACCTTCCAAATCAAAGAGCTTGTGGAAGAGAGGGTACTACTCTAGATGTAGTACTTAGGGTCTTGGTTTAGTCTTAGGGATGTGGTTTTAGATGACGGTGATAGGTTAATGGTTGGACTTGATGAACTTAGAGGTCTCTTCCAATCTTGATAATTTTGTGATTCTGTATTGCGAAGCACAGGGTTTTCTGATGCATTCACATTAATACCAGGGGTTTGGAGCTTGTGCCCCTGCTGTGTGAGCTGTGCTCTGCCTTCTGGTTGCAGGGGTTGCACAGCCTGTGCTGCTTTTCTCGTTCCAGGCAATATTCACTTAGTGCAGAGAGGAAAACAATGGCACATCCAAACAACCTTGACAGATGTCGGATGAAATTCCTGATGCGCAACATCGTAAGCTGTGGGGCTTGGTGGTGGTGGTGTGACCCCATATGATCCCTGTTTTGGGGGATATTTTTGGATGATCAGAACTGGTGTTAAGACTAGGACTAGAACTGGTGCTAAGTAGGAACCTTGGGGCTAAAACTCATAGTATCAGTCATAGGCTTTTACTACAGTATCTTCCACTTCTGCTCAGAGCAATACATCTTCCAGCACAGGGAAGAGCAGCAGGGACAGGCCATGGCTGCCTCCAGTTTTGTGCTATGTCTTGATGCTGCCCTTCCTTTCCTAGGGGGCACGTGTGACTGAGCACACGCATTTTGCTGCCCAGTAGGTTGCTGGAGTCCTTTTGGTGCAGGCTATTCCTGCAGGCAATTTTGAGGAAGCTTACTGAGACCCCCTGCCCCTGAAAACTCAGACCATAGGCTTGGTGCCTGTCCAGCAGATCTACAACAGCCGTTCATCTCCTTAACCCCAAAGCGGGCAACATCTGAGACTTATAATCATAGAATCATAGACTTGATTGAGTTGGAAAAGACCTCAGAGATCATCAAGTCCAACTCTTGGTCCAACTCCAGTCTGTTTACTAGATCATGGTACTCAGTGCCATGTCCAGTCTCAGGGACGGTGAATCCACCACCTCCCTGGGCAGGCCATTCCAATGCCTGACCACTCTCTCTGTAAAGAATTTCTTTCTAATATCCAGCCTAAATTTCCCCTGGCAGAGCTTAAGCCCATGCACCCTTGTCCTATTGCTAACTGCCTGGGAGAAGAGACCAATCCCCACCTGGCTATAACTTCCCTTCAGATAGTTATAGAGTGATGAGGTCACCTCTAAGCCTCCTCTTCTCCAGACTAAGCAACCCCAGCTCCCTCAGCCTCTCCCCATAGGTCTTGTGTTCCAGACCCTTCACCAGTCGTGTTGCTCTTCTCTGGACCCACTACAGCACTTCAGTAGCTTTCCTGAACTGCGGGGCCGAGAACTGAACACAGTACTCCAGGTGTGGCCTCACCAATGCAGAGTACAGGGGAAGAATCACTTCCCTTGTCCTGCTGACCACGCTATTTTTGATACAGGATAGGATACCGTTGGCCTTCTTGGCCACCTGGGCACACTGTTGGCTCATGTTGAGCTTTCTATCAATTAGTACCCTCAGGTCCCTTTCTGCCTGGCTGCTCTCCAGCCACTCTGTCCCCAGCCTGTAGCGCTGCAGGGGGTTGTTGCAGCCAAAGTGCAGGACCCGACACTTGGCCTTGTTGAACTTCATCCCATTGGAATCAGCCCATCTCTCCAGTCTATCCAGATCCCTCTGCAGAGCCCTTCTGCCTTCCAGCAGGTCGACACTCCCTCCCAACTTGGTGTCATCAGCAAATTTGCTGATGATGGTCTCAATCCCCTCATCTAAATCATCAATAAAGATGTTAAACAGGACTGGACCCAACACTGACCTCTGGGGGACACCACTAGTGACCGGCCGCCAGCTGTAGGCAGCCCCATTCACCAGCACTCTCTGGGCCTGGCCCTCCAGCCAGTTCTTAACCCACTTGTCCAAGCCATGGGCTACCAGCTTTCTCAGGAATATATTATGGGACACAGTGTCAAAGGCTTTGCTGAAGTCTAGATAGACAACATCTACAGCTTTCCCCTCATCTACCAGGCGGGTCACCTGATCATAGAAGGAGATGAGGTTGGTCAGACAGGACCTGCCCTTCCTAAACCCTTGCTGGCTGGATCTGATCCCTTGTCCATCCTGAAGGTGCTGTGTGATTGCANGGGGACACCACTAGTGACCGGCCGCCAGCTGTAGGCAGCCCCATTCACCAGCACTCTCTGGGCCTGGCCCTCCAGCCAGTTCTTAACCCACTTGTCCAAGCCATGGGCTACCAGCTTTCTCAGGAATATATTATGGGAGACAGTGTCAAAGGCTTTGCTGAAGTCTAGATAGACAACATCTACAGCTTTCCCCTCATCTACCAGGCGGGTCACCTGATCATAGAAGGAGATGAGGTTGGTCAGACAGGACCTGCCCTTCCTAAACCCTTGCTGGCTGGATCTGATCCCTTGTCCATCCTGAAGGTGCTGTGTGATTGCACTCAGGATGATCTGCTCCATAACCCTGCCAGGCACCAAGGTCAGGCTGACAGGCCTGTAGTTGCCAGGGTCAGCTTTGCAGCCCTTTTTGTGGTTTGGGGTAACATTTGCCAATTTCCAATCATATGGGATCTCCCCAGTGAGCCAGGACTGTTGGAAGATGATGGAGAGCGGCTTGGCAAGCTCTTCTGCCAGCTCCCTCATCACCCTAGGATGGATCCCGTCTGGTCTCATAGACTTGTGAGGATCCAGATGGCTCAGTAAATCACCAACTGTTTCCTCCTGGAATACAAAGGGGCTGTTTGGCTTCCTATCTCTGTCTACCACATCCAGAGGCCAGTTGTCCTGAGGGCCACCTGCAGATGAGGCCTGCTAGCTGAATAAGATCAGTTATAGACTTACCATCACAGCAGAGCATGGCTGTAGTCATAGTCCTCATCAGACTATGAAGCTTTGAAAGGCTGACCAAAATGCAGTGACAGAAACAGGAAATAAAATTTAGGTATGTGTGGGTCCCAGCTCCCTTCCCTCTGCCTCCTCACACATTGTCACCTGAGCTATGGTAAAGGTGCTTTGCTTCGTTTGAGACTCTGAAAGAGAGAACCATCCCAAGATGATGAGTTTTCTGGCCTTATCAGTCCATACTGGGTTTGCACCCTGAATTATTTTTGTATTTCATAATTCATCACAAAGTCTTTCCTCAGATTTGTACACTATCAACATGAAAGCCCAGCCCTGCCTTCCAGTTTCCTGTATCTTCATATTCTCACACTTCTTTTGCCCCAAGCTGCTCCCTGTGCAAAGTTTCCCCCAGACACTATCTGAAGCCTTAGACCACCAGCTTCTGAAATGTTGATTCCTTATAATTATTCCATCTTGGGATTTGGGCCCAAATCTTCGTTCGCGAACCTAGCCATGATGATGATGGGTGATTCCATCTTATTCCATCTTTCTGCCCCAAATCATGCAAAAACTCATGGACTTCTGTTACCAGTATCTGTTACTGGTATCAACAGAGATGTAGAGTTACTGGAGTCTGCAGTTCTTGGCACCTTTCACTAAATGGCTCATGGAGGTTCATGGAGGTTTGCTCTCAGCAGCAGTTGAGTGATGAGGTCAGGGTGCAATGGGCAGGATAGATGTGATCAGCATGCAGGTGCTTCTCCGCAAAACCCCCAGGAGAGATGCCAACATGGCATGCCTGTGTCATGACCAGATGCTGATGGCAGTGCTGTCTGTTCAGATCCTGTGTGCAAAGCAGGGGCTTCGCGTGAAGAGGCAGCTGACTCGAGCTAATGTCAAGGAGAAGGTTAAGGAGACGAGGAAGATCCTGGCAAAGCTACGCTTCATGGCTAAAGAGGTACAGCTGTTTCAGGGTGCCCTGTTTCTGAGCAGGAGGGAGTACAGGCAAAGAGAGGGCACTGGTCTGGTTACTAAGGTTCTCACTAGCCTGAGCTGGGGCTTCTCCTTTGCTGTCTTTTCTTGCTATGTAAAATCCCAAGTTCCAGATGCTGAAAATTACCGTATTTCATGTAATGGCTCTTATAAGGAATGAGGCTCAGCAGATTTGCAGGACTGTTGGTGACAGAGCAGGGGTCCAAGCAGCTCAGCGGTGGGTTGGAGGTAGAGCTGGGTCAGCCCTAGGCCATGAAGGCCTCTCTGCCTGGCCAGCTCAAGGCCATGCCCTTCAGTGGGACTGCAAGCAGTCAGCGTGGTAAAACAGCCTTGTCTGTGCTGCCACACTTCCACCACGGACTGACCCTGGACACTTTCTGCAAATTCCATCTTGCATTGAAATAAAGCCTCTCATCCATAGCAGAAACTCTCAATTTTTGGAGTTTCACTGGCTCTATTTTAACTCCAGAAAATCACTGTGTTTATGTAGTGTAAATCAGAATGTGATGTTTGTTGGAATAAGGTGGACATATGTTGTGGCAGTTTGGAGAAGTCCTTCACTAAGTGAAGTCAAGTCCTTTTCACACCTTTAGCCGTGTGAGGGTAGACTTTAGCATGAACAAGATGTCGCCCCTCACATCACCAGTAGGAGAAGCTGTCCTCAGTCTTTAGCCTCACAGCTGATCCCGGCACGGAGAGGAACCTCCTCCCATTTTGCTCCCTGTGATCAGGTGGGAATGTTACTGTCTTTGTGGAGTCAGCCCTGCACATACACTTGCCATTTTTGGTCACTGCATGGAGGCTGTCAGTCGTGGTGTTGATCAGTAATAAGTTGCTTCAGCTACTTGTGTACTGAAAAATTGCAAGTACAAGCACAAGTGCAAACGCTAATGGCAGGAAACTGAGATGGGGAAGAGAACTTAGGTTCAAGTTTAAAAGAAGTCATTCCTTCCACTTGTGCATTTGCTCTATTGCAAGTCCTGCTCTCAACCTGAGCCGCAGCTTTACACTGGGTGCTCACGTTCCTGGGATACCAGCTAACGTGGTTCCTTCCCATGGATCAGCAGTCAGGCTCCTGTCAGTGTGGGGTAAAATGCCACTTCTCTAGTCTTGTGAAGGCTCCCACTCTACAGCATAGCATAAGGTTGAATGCATCCTGCTGAGGTTTGCAATGGAAAACAAGGCAGATCACAGATCCCTCCAAGAAACAGACTATGCAGGTTTTGGCTGGGATAGTTAATTTAGTAGCTGTGTTTTGGATTTGTGCTGGAAACAGCATTGGTAACACAGGGATGTTTTAGATAACTGCTGAGCAGAGCTTACACAGAATCAAGGGATTTTCTGCTCTTCACACCCTCCCACCAGTGAGCAGGATGGGGATGCACAAGTCGCTGGGAGGGGACACAGCTGAGAGAGCTGAATCCAATGGACCCAAGGGATATTCCAGACCAGATGATGTCATGCTCAGAATATAAAGCTGGGGGAAGAAGGAAGGGAGAGGATGTTTGAAGTGATGGTGTTTGTCTTCCCAAGTAACTCTGCTTTCCTGGAGATGTTTGAACACCTGCCTGATGATGGGAAGTAGTGAATGAATTTCTCATTTTGCCTTGCTTGCACGTGCAGCTTTTGCTTTGCGTCTTCAACTGTGTTTATCTCAACCCTCATCACTTCTACTCTTCTGATTCTCTCCTTCACCCCACGGGGGGAGCAAGCGAGCAGCTGGGTGGGGCTTAGCTGCTAGCTGGGGTTAAACCAGTAAACCTGTAGAACCATATTGAAGGGAGAGAGTTTCAGAAGCATACTCCCAACGCTAGGCCCTTCATTTGCTTCTGCATCTCCAAATCACCATGCAGCCAGCAGTCTCCCTTTCAAGGAGATGAAGCTGTCACTGTGTCAGTGGAGGGAGGACAAGATATGTGCTGGTCCACTGCTGTGACATTCTCTTTCCCCCCTCCAGCCTCAGTGCACCCTCCCAGATGTACTTGTCTGGATGCTCAGCAACAACAGGCGTGTGGCATATGCAAGAGTTCCTGCACAGAATATCCTCTACTCAGTAGTCGAAGAGGAGAAAGGCAAGGACTGTGCCAAAATCCAGACTGTCTTTATGAAGGTAGGGTTTATACCAAAAGAGTGTGCTCTTGCTTGCTTCCTGCTGCTTCCAGCCCTCCTTCCTGAAGTCCTGGAGTTTACAAGGCAACATAGCTCTTGTTCTACCACTGTCTTTAGCCTCTGCCAATGTGGTGCTCTGTCTCCTGTGCTCTTTGGTTGGTCACTGGCTGATGGTGACGATCTTGATCTGAAGGGGCATTGCTGAGATGGGAAGCCTGCTAAACCTCCTGTGCTTTCAGGTCCCTGGCTTACACACTGGTGAGATCTTTGCCAAACTGGAAATCTATATGTGGCTTGGGGTAACCAAATATGCAAAGAACTGTTTGGCAGAGCTGCCTGAGGAGTTCAAGTACCTCTCTGAGAGTGGAAAGGAGATAGTCCAGCTCTCAGCACACAGTCCTCCCAGCCAGCTCAGCAGGGATGGTGAGTACAGATGCCACTTCTCCATGGCTTAACCATAAGCAGGAGAGCAGAGAGGTGAGAGGTCCTGCCCCAGTGTCAGTGTCTGAGGAGGAGGACCTAATCAACCATCTCCACATCATGTCCAAGGCATGACTAGGACAGGCAGGTCCAGTCTGCTGTTGTAAGGATGTGTTTGCATGCTCACAATGGGAGCACCAGACAGTATGGGTGCTTTGCAGGCACAGAATGTGCTGCCAAATCAGCAATAGGCATGAGGTCTGCCTCTTTGCTGAGGTGGTGCTCTGCAGAGCTCATAGTAGGTCACTATACATTTCACGTCGTGCCCTTCCCAGAGGTGTCTGGGGAGCCCTCTGGGCTTGTCTTGTTTGGCCAAAGCTTTTGAGATGTGCTGGCTTTCTGAGAACCACAGTGAATGCCCCTAGAAGTGGTACCCATTCCTTGCAGGATGTGTCTACTCCTACCTGGCTGGCCCTCTTCTTTGTGCATTTTTTGGCCTCATCCAGGTCTGGATTGGGAAGCTGACACCTCCCTTCTGTCTCTCTCTCTCTCTTTATTTATTTATTTAAACCAGATTTCAGCTATTTCCAGCTCCGAGCCCATCTGTATCAGGCTCGAGGCATCCTCCCTGCAGATGACAATGGCCTTTCAGATCCATTTGCAAGAGTGGTGTTTTCAACTCATTGCCAGACCACCAGGGTGAGACCACTTAAACTGCTGCCTCTGCCTTCTTGGGGACTTGGGGAGAGAAAAATCATCATGTCATTACTGACATGTTGAAGGCCAGTGATGTGGCAGTCCTGGAAATTTTGTAGCTCAGACATAAGGTATTTGTGGGCCCTGGGTGGTGTTACTATGTATAGGGAATATTTGACAAAACATGTATCATGTTTAACAAGAGCAAGTACCAGATTCTGCACCTGGGATGGGGCAACCCTGAATGTGCATGCAGACTGGGGAATGAGAGCCTGAAGAGCAACCCTGCAGAGAGGGATATGGGGATTGTGGTAGACAGCAAGTTGAATGTGAGTCAGCAGTCTGCTGTGGCAGCCAGGAGGGCCACCTGTGTCCTGGGTTGCATCAAGGACTGCATTGCTAGCTAGTTGAGGGAAGGAATTTTACCACTCTGCTCTGTGCTGGTGCAGCCTCACCTTGAGCACAGAGTGGAGTTCTGGGTACCACAATGTAAAAAAGACATAAAACTACTAGACTAGTGTCCAGAGGAGGCCACAAAGATGATGAAGGTCTAGAAGGGAAACTGTATGAGGAGCAGCTGAAGTCACTTGGTTTGTTCAGCCTGGGGAAGAGGAGAAGACTTCATGGTGGATGGCCGAGTCCAGAGGGCTGTGCTCAATGGAGTCAAATCCATCTGGTGACTGGTCACAAGCGGTGTCCTTCAGGGGTTAGTGCTGGGGCCTCTCCTGTTCAACATTGATGACTTGGACGAGGGGATAGAGTGCACCCTTAGTAAGTTTGCAGATGACACTAAGCTGGGTGGGAGTGTCGATCTGCTTGAGGGTAGGCAGGCTCTGCAGAGGGACCTAGACAGGCTGGATCGATGGGCAGAGGCCAATGGTATGAGTTTTAATAAGGGTAAATGTAGAGTCCTGCGTTTTGGTCACAACAACCCCCAGCAGCGCTACCGGCTNTGAAAGGCCATTCTAGGGAAGCGGGTGTTGGCCTCTTCTCCCTTGTGACTAGTGACAGGACTAGAGGGAATGGGCTTAAGTTGTGCCAGGGCAGATTTAGATTAGATGCTAGGAAGAATTTCTTTACTGAAAGAGTGGTGAGATATTGGAATAGGCTGCCCAGGGAGGTGGTGGAGTCACCATCCCTGGAGGTTTTTAAGAAGAGGATAGATGTGTTTCTTCAGGGGATGATTTAGGGTTAAGAATAGTGTAAGACTACTGGTTGGACTAGATGATCTTGAGGGTACTTTCCAACCGTAATGATTCTGTGATTCTGTGGTGATCTATAGCTTCCTCACAAGGGGAAGCAGAGGGACAGGAGCTGATCTCTTCCATCTGGTAACCAGTGACAGGAGATGAGGGAACAGCATGAAGCTGTGCTGGGGAGGCTTAGGTTAGATCTTAGGAAAATGTTCACCCAGGGAGTGGTCAAGCACTGTAACAGTCTTCCAGGGAAGTCATGCCAAACTTGACAGAATTCAGGAAGAATTTGGACAAGGTCCTCAGGTACACAGTGTAATTTTTGGGGTTGTCCTGCGCAGAGACAGGAGTTGAACTCGATGATCCTTGTGGGTCTTTCCAACTCAGGAGATTCTATGATTCTTCAGAAGTAGTTCATTGTCTCAAAGGTTGATTGGCATATGTTGGTTGGCCTTAAGTGCAGATTTCATGCTTTTACCATCTCCCCTCTTGCCAAGCACCATCTGCGTGTGGCTTCATGGCAGAGGGGATAAGTCCACACTCTTTACAAAGTGATTTGTTTCTACTAGCTGTGGTACGCTCAGGCCTCCTGTCTCTGCAGATGCTGGAAGAGACACTAAGCCCCATGTGGAATGAGCTACTTCTGTTTGACCAGCTCATTATTGATGGGAAAAAAGAAGAGTTGAAGACAGAGACACCCATCATTATAATCAACCTTTTCAGCCACAATAAATTTGTAAGTATGGCTGTGCTGCCCTCCTGCTATCATTTCCAGAACAGGAAGCACTGAGGAGCTTTGTGTGAGTGCTGCAAATGACCACTTAGGAGCCACATCTCTATTTGTTTTCCGTGACTCTGCTTGATCCTGAAACATTGGTGGCAGTGAGTCCTGGGGACTGTGGCTGAGGTTGAGACTTTCTGCAGACTTCTGCTATGAGCTGGGGTGAAACTGCTGGCTCTGAGCAGACAGCTGAGCCAGGGCCTGACGAGTGCTTGATCATGGATCCTGGAGCTCTCTATTTGGAGAAGCATTGTGTGTTTCTCCCAGCTGCCTGCCCTGCTTCCTCAAGAGGGTCATGTTGCAGAGGGCTCATAGCCAGGGGTAGACAATGTCGTTCTTAGGGGCTGTTCCTTCTGCTGTCTCCCCAGATGTCATCTTCCATTCCTCTGTAGTCCTCCCTTTTGTCTCTTCATTTGTACTCTGAAGTCACACTCCTCTTCTGGGGCCTCTTTGTTATCACAGAAAGAGAGGAGTCTCCTGTGTAGCTTAGCAGCTTTCCTGTATCCATTTCCTGGGTCCCAGTATGAGACAGGTGTTCCAGAGAAGGCTACTAATATGGCTGGCACAAGACAGAGTGAGGAGAGGTGGGGTGCTGGTTATATTCAGCCTGGAGAAACAGGCAAAGGCAGTGTTGTATCGCTGCCTGAAGCTGCCTGATGGGAGAGAGCATAAAAGGTAGAATCAAACTTCTCTTGGAGACGCAGAGAGGCAGAATGACAGGCAATGAACACAAGTTGAAACAAGATCTACCTTTGTATAATGAAATGATTTTCACTCAAAGGGAGTTCAAATGGTGGGCATGTAGCTCAGAAGGCTTGTGGGATGTCTGTCCTTGGACACATTCAAATTCAGACTGGAGGAGTTGTTGAGCTTTGAAGTCTTTGGTGCATGGTCCAAGGCTGTTTGCCCAGTTCTGCATGGAGATTGACTGGGAATAAAGAGGACCTGCTGCAGGTGTGTTTCTTCCCCTCCTAGTTCTTGATAGAGCATAGGAAATCAAAGCAGAGTATGGCAGGAGTGAAAGAGTGGTCTTACAGTGCTCCAGATTCACTGGAATTAGTGATAGTCTTCTGTGTGAGGTAGTGAGATAACACAGCAACCCTTTGACCCTTTCCCACAGGGTTCCCCTGAGTTCCTGGGCCAGGCCTTTGCCATCCCACAGGTGAAGCTGGTTGACGAGCCATACACCAAACCTACCCTGCAATTCTTTGATTTCTACAAAGGCACCAAAGCAGCGGGAGAGCTCATTGCTACTTTTGAGCTGATTGAGCTGGATTACAGTGGCTATTTGGAGGTAAGGAGCTTGTAGGAAGTTGCACATTGTTGCCAGCTCCCTGGGAAAGAGCTGTGTGGGTGAGAAGCTGGTTGCATGTGGCCCATCAGAGGATTCCTTGTTGAAAGCCACATCTGGCTTTTGGCTGAAGGGAGGCTGCTGGGACAAAGCCTGTGAGCACATATCAAGAGGGGGAGGAAGGGGGAGAATGGAGCAGAGTAGAAATGGCCTTCATCCCTTGGTATGCTCTTGCTCCGCCTGTTCAGCCATCAGTGCCTGAGGATGTGGAGCCCAAGGAGCCCGAGTACCTGGGAGACCCCCATGCTGGACGATTCATCATCCCTGAGGGCATCCGCCCAGTGCTGAAGGAGTTTCGCATAGAGGTGCATGCCTTCTGCTGGGCAGACCCCCAGCTGGGCTGCCCCAAGTAGACAGCACAGCTGGCCTGTGCAGGGGAAGGAGCTTGGCAAGGAAGTTGTGTTTGGAGCTCAGCTGTGTCTTTGAGGCCTGAGCAGATGCCTGAGATGGAGGTGCCTGACATGAGGGAGAAACTATCTCGGCACTTTAGCAGCCAGAGCTATGGCTGGGTTGAGAGAGTGGCCTCATGCCTCTCTTGAAGTCTGTGTTCTGTGGGGTGAGGGTGGTGGCAGCACTGGGCAGAGCTGCAGACTGTGTGGCTGTGCCATGCCTGGCTTGTCTTTAGCAGCCCACCGGCTTCATGTTGTGCTTCAGATCCTGTTCTGGGGCCTGCGAAACCTGAAGCGGGTGAACTTGTTCGAGGTGGATCAGCCCCAGGTGATCATTGAATGTGCTGGCAAGAAGGTGGAGTCAGAAGTGATTGTGACCTACAA
This sequence comes from Galbula dea, assembly GCA_013399015.1. NCBI lineage: Eukaryota > Metazoa > Chordata > Aves > Piciformes > Galbulidae > Galbula > Galbula dea. Next base: position 140,552 of record VWZX01005845.1, read on the forward strand.
AGAGAACCCCAACTTCACTGAGCTGGTCAAGTACATGGATGTGGTGAGTGGGAAGGGGGGGTCTTGCCATGTCAGGATGCACCGTGGCCATCCTGAGCCTGTGTGCTGCCTGTCTGCATGGGGTGAGCTAACAGGATGAGAGCTACTCATGGGGATCTTACTCTCTGATGGCCATGTGGTTCAGCTGCAGATCAAACCCTTTGTGAAACTGCTCACCAGTTTCAACCATCACTTGTTACTGCAAGGCTTTGGGTTTTGGGCAGAGCTGCAAGGCACTGTCAGACCTTCCTGTGTGTGGTGAGGCTGCCATGTGCATCATCCTTGCTCCTGTGAATTCTGTGCACAGTTCTTTTGCAGGAGCTCCCAGAGCAGGTGTACCTGCACCCTCCCCTCAGCATCTTTGTGGTGGAAAAGCGGGCATTTGGGCGCACCGTGCTGGTGGGTACCCATGTTGTGTCCAATGTGATGAAATTTTCTCCCAGAGAGCTGGATGAGGAACCAGAAGATGTGCCCAAAGGTGAGCTGCTTGGTGGGGTTCATGTGGAGGCAGCAGAGCAGGTTCTGCCAGCGGCAGAGATCACTGTCCCTTCTGTTCCCTCCTAGCCAGGCAGCAAAGTCCTCTCCAGAGAGCCATAAGATGCCCAGCAAAAGCATAGCCTGGGGCAGGTTAGGGTTGGAGGCAGGCTGTGGTCCTGGTCTGTAGCACTCAGCTCCAGATTGTTGTTTGGGAAACAGCAGCAGCAGCCAAATGATGGAATGCTGTGTAAGGGCTGGCATCCGCCTTTGGGGATGGCAAAGGGCAATTTACAGACTGTTTTGTCCAAGGTCAGCTTAATGTTTGCCTCACCACCACACCAGCAGGACTGTTGGATGTGGCATCCCCTTGGAGTCCCTGTCCCCAGACACTGTTTTCTTTACATTTGTAGAAAGTAGAGGAGGGAGAATGGTTCATGAAGATGTCTAAGTCCAGCAGGACATTTAGCTGGGGCTAGGTATTAGGCAGTAGCACATCCCCATGGAAAGTTTGTGTCTAGAATCAGAGATGTTTAGCCTGGTAAGGACCATTGTATTCACCTATTTCAATCCTCTGCATAGCTGGTCTGGAAAGTTGTGCCTAGTGAGACCTCCATCAAGCTTTGGGAGCTGGTTCGCTAGGACCAAAGGCTGAAAGATTTAAGCTTCTCTCAGATCAGTAGATCAAGGTTCGCTGGATAATGTTTTCACCAAATAGCTTCATGATTACAATAGCCAGAGCTCCTGATGTGCAAGTGTCTAAATAAACATGGCACGAAGGGGAAGAAGCAAAATATTGATCCATCTGTGGTCATTTCTGAGTAGGAAAGGTGTATCTCATAAATCTGAATTACCAGGAGTCAGCAACAAGCATGTTGATGGTGGTGGCCAGTCTCAGCACTGTACTTGGATTTTGGACAATATTTTTGCAGGCCCTGCTATCAAAAGCTTTAAAAGCAATCACACTAGAGGGGTAACAAGGAGGGGTTTCCTGTGGAATAACAGCTGACCAAAAATAGGAAGCAGTGGACAGAAGCAAATGCACGGAAACATGAAGCTCTTTCTCCTTATCTCAGCTCAGAAAGTCTCATCCCAGCATCTTCTCTCTCAGACTGTGGTAAACGTTGGTCCAGCAGACAGTGACCCACATCCCAGCACAAACCCCCTGAGTCTTTTGAAGGTGAGTGATGTATTGGGCCCAGAAGATTCTGAAGTTTGGAAAGCTACTGAAGGTTACAAACAAAAAAAGAAAGTTCAGAAGTTCAGAGTTAGATTTCACCCACCAGTTTTTGCTCTGGATTCAATCGCTCCTCTGTCCTGCCTGTTGGTCGTCAGTGCTGCACGTCTGGTCTCTTGCAAAGGGAGGAGAGCTGCGTTGCCTCGTGCCTTGAAAACTGCTGCTTTTGTAGCAAAGCACAAACCTGAGGCTACAGGTAGCTTTGCACCTCCTGTGCTCTGCCTGAAAGCTGAGCCTCTGTTAGAGGCTCCTAGGACACAGAGTAGGGAGCGTGGGTGTCTTGAGCGGTTGTTTTCTCCCTCTGAACCCTTTTCTCTGTTCTTTTAAGGCTCCTTTGAAGAAAATCCCTTTCAATAGGCTTGTAAAGAAGGTGGAAGGATATGAAGAGGAAAAACCAGATCTGGAAGAACTGGATTGGTGGTCCAAGTACTATGAGTCCTTGAAGGAGCTGTATAATCAGGTAATCTTTTGTGACAGCTGCCAGCAGAGGGGAAAAGTGGCTGCAGTGGCTTGAGGAAGATGTTTTCAGCAGCACTGAGTGTCAAAGGAGAGCTCCTGGCATGGATCTACAGGAAGATATGGGCTTTTGAGTGTCAAGCACATGTTAAGGTAGCCAGATATCAAGCATCCACCAGGTGAACTGACTTCAGCAGGTACAGTGGGTGCTGAAGCGTCCCTGGGGCTGAGGGCCCAAGTGGTTTTGAGAGTGTCGCTGGGCTTTTGTTGAGGCACTCCTGAAAATGTGACATTGCCATTTCTAGCTGCAATGCAGAGGCTTTCATGCTGCTTTCTGTCTTTCTTGGCTGTCTTCCCAGGATGTGCTATATGAACAGGTCTGCCACACATTTCCTTCCTTGCCCTGTGTCCCTTAAATCCCAATCAAAAAAGCCAGTAGGAGGATTTGGGTAGAAGAAAAGGTCATTAAAGCATACATTGGATACTCTCCTGCAATGATGTTAGTGCTAAATGATCTCCAGCTAGGTATCACTGACTCTGCTGGCAGGAAAACTTTGACAGTGGCCTGTGTTTATATGGAGAAGCCTTTTGTGTCAGGGATATCAGTTGACTGTTTGTGTGTGTTTCAGACACGTAGTGATGATGAAGATGCTGAGAATGATGACCTGAATGATGCAGGTAAGTCCTCTAGCAGTATCCAGCTCTTCTTTGGGTAACTAAGCTAAAACTTACAGTATCCCAGAGGGTGGTAGGCTTGTGGGAATGGGGTCTGAGCAGACAACAGTTTTGCAACATTCAGAAAAACAACACAAAAGGGACCACAGAGACTGGAAACATCAATAAGGGCTGAAAAAGGCTATTTCAAGTTAAAACCGCCAAACTTTCCTCAGAAAAGATTTTGGCAAATTGTGTTGAAGCAAGAGCTTTCACAAGTGAGTGAAAACCTGCAGGAAAATCAGCTGCAAGGATCATGAGGTTGTGAGAGTGAGAGCAGGAAGCAAAGGGATCGAGAGAGAGGATGGTGGAAAGGTAAAAAAGACCAGGAGCTGGGCAGCTGTGCACGTGGGATACTTACCTCAGGTACTGAATTCACCATGAGGTGACAGAAGGACAGTAATAATAAACAGATGACCTGAGAACAGTGTTATAGCTGTAGGCTTATGTTTGTGGAGGTGTAAGCAGTGACTTACCTAGCAACGGCCAGGTGAAATGAGACAGTAAGTATAGAAATTATATAAATCCTACCTAAGGAGAGGACTGGAGGGTACCCGTGTGCCATTAGTGCTCAAGGGATCTCGGGTCTTTGGGAAATGGGACAAGGATGCACCCTATCTGTCCTGGGGTTGCTGGTGCCCCAGAAGAAGGTGTAGCTATGATCTGTTCAGGCACAGCTGCCTGCTTCAGTTAGATATCCACCCAAAACAGCAGTCCATCAAATAAACATCCATCCAAATAAGAGTTGGCTCTCATTTGTGTGTTCCCGACACAAATGTGTGATCCAGCCACCTTCCTCCATTTGGTCCTTGCCCACTTCCTTCCTAAACAGTAGCCATGTAGGCAGGCAAGTCCCACTGCCCATCCAGCCATACCTTGCTGGGAAATCTGAGATGCCATAAGGACATCTGTTACAGACAGCGATAACTCCAGTTACATCAACACAGGTCAGAGCCCTGAGTGAAAGTGAAAGCTGTTGCTGCGGTCATTTTATGGACGGACACTTGAGATCATGGGAGAGATCAGAGCATTTCCTAATCTTTTATTGCCATTTCTAGATGGAGGGAATTTAAATACATCCTCTATTGACATGGAAACAGAAGATGAGGCAGTAATTGAAGCTGAACCTGCTCGACCCAAGAGGAAGCTCATTGCCACCCTTCAGGTGATTATTGGGTTGGCAGATCTGGCCTTTTTCAACCCTGGCCCTTTGTCCATGTAAGAAAAGGGTAAGGTAGGACCAGGTGAAATGGTTGAAGCAGGGAAAGGATGGGCTTTCTAACTCTCCTCCCCTTTAAGATGGCAGGAAGAGGTCTCAAATGATTTTCTACTTATTTCAGATCTACAGCTCTGAGCTGGAAAATGAGTTTGATAATTTTGAAGACTGGTTGTGTATTTTTCCCCTTCATCGTGGCAAAGCAAATGAGGATGAAGATGGAAATGAGGATGAACATTTTGTGGGAAAGTACAAGGTACTGTATCATTTGAATGATGTTTCTGCTGCATTTGGAAGAAAATCCTTAGGACAGCCTGTATTTCAGAGCATGCTGATGCCAGCAAAACTTTGGAGAGTGCATGCATATGCAGGATATTGTGCAGCATGGCCCTGGTACTGATGGCACCTGTTGAAAGCGGTTGTTTACTGTGGTCCTTTGTTAGTTGATAAGTGCACCTGATTTAGATTTTTTTAGTTCTTGCAAGGATTTCTCCGTGAAGCATAAATGACTTATATTCTGATTGGAGCCTCTGGATATATTCAGTATGCAAATAAGAATTAGTGAGCTTCACTGTTCTTAAAATTAGTAAAACTTGTTTAAAAGAGGCATCATCCTCTCACCCAGGAGCTCTTGAAGTCTCTGAAATATCAACTACAGAAACAGATTTGAGGAGGTCCCTAGAAAACCTTTGGTGCCCCATGCCTTTGGTAGTCTGTGCTAGTTTGAAAGGTTAAGAACTAGCAGGTCCACAATAGACTCTCAATACAAGAGAGATTACAAGTCAAAATTACAGTTTAATAAAAGATAAGAAAATGAACAATACAATGAATATAACAAAACTTAGATTTAAACCAGAACTAGCAACCCAGCACCCTGGGGCACAGGGGTAATGATGCTATAAGCCCCTATGCCCAGGCTCCACGTGCTTCCCCTCCCCCTGAGTCCCAAACAAAAGGAACCTGTTTGTTCTGCAGATGAAAAGTCACAGTCTAATTGAAGAGTAGGGGTCGAGAAGGAAGCTCGGGAAAAAGTAGGTCTCTGGAGAAAATTCCTGAGGCTGGAGAGGGTCCCGGGACATGAAGGGATCTCGGCAAGAGCTCCTGCAGCATCTCGGTCCTCTTCCTCTGGCTCGGAGAGTTGTCTGCAGGCCCCCAAAGCCCGAGATTATATATCCCTCTCACAGCTTTGGCGAGAAAACTCAGCCTCTCCCTCGGGGTAGCTGAGTCATAGGATATCTCTGGAAAACCGCTGACAGCTCCTTGCAGAACCGGTTTCTCAGACTGCGTGGGGCGGCATTCACACCTCTTATCGCACAAACCTCTTTAATACCCTGCCTGTAGCCCGAGGGGTGTAAGGCTGACATAGATTGGTATAGAATACACAGCTAAAGCCAGGACATAGTCCAAGGTGCATGGAGATACTCAGATTTTCTGGCACTGGCAAAGATCTGACAGCCTAACTTGCAAACAGGGACAGCCTGGGCCACATGTACATGACAGTGCCTTTGGAAAGGACCGTCCCCGTGGGCAGAGGGTGCCTTTATTGTCGGCATGGGGCAGTGGCTTTGATTTTCCAGCTGGCTGGTGAAGCCAGTCCTGGTGACTCTGATCCCATCTGAGATACTCTCTTTTGTATCTAGTGGCTACTTACAATGTCTTTACTGCAGGGCTCTTTCTATGTCTATCCCAGTGAAGAAGCTGGCACAGAGCCCAAGGTCTCCCAGGGCATTCCAAGGAACAGACCCATGAAGGTTCTTTTAAGAGTTTACATTGTGAAGGTAAGTCTCTGGAGGTGGTGGCAGTAGTGCTTGAAGGCCTGCCCCTACCTATACACCTCCTGCCATTCTCTGCTCAGTAAAATGAGCCATGGTACTTGTGAAAAGCTCAACGCTGGCTTTAAGGCTCTGCTAGCCCAATGGAATTCAGCTACATCTTGTCTGTGGGGAGCCTTCCATGCTTTGTAGGTTCAGGAGGCGCTAAAAATCCAGATTTGCCATTTTGTGACTACTTATCTGCCTTGAGACAGTTAGGAAGTAGGTGGGCTAACAGCTGCACACATCAGTGGCATGTTGAGTGGGGATTTGTATGGGAACGGGTGCCTGTTTCACTGCTGGAGCAGCTGCTGAAGCGACCTGACCAGTGGGCATAGGTGGTCTCAGGCCTGTGCAGTGTTCCTTGTGCAGGTTTATCTCTGCAGCTGATGTACCTTTTGTGTATTCTAGGCTACGAACCTGTCTCCAGCAGACCCCAATGGCAAGGCAGACCCCTATGTGGTGGTGACTGTGGGGCAGGAGCGGAAGGACACAAAGGAGCGATACATCCCAAAGCAGCTCAATCCCGTGTTTGGAGAGTACGCAGGAAATTTTTATCTAGCAGGTTTAATGGGAATAGTGCAAATCTAGGGCTCAGGCTGCGGCCCAGCATGCGTGGTCTTCTGTTCCTTTCTGCTGGAGAATCTTGTGCTGTAACACAAAAGTCCCAAGCCTTGCCTCTGGCTGACACAGGAGCCATAAATGTTTTGATTTAGGAGAGGAGCACTCCCAAGGGCTCGATTTAATAGCCAAAGTACCAAGCTAAGCAGCAACAGAGCACTGGACACCTTTTTCCTTGTCTCCAGGACCTCTACCCGAGGGCATACACTCCTGGAAAATTAACTTTTGTTTGAATGTGCACACAGAAAACTGCACTCACTGAATTTATGGAGAACCAAGCTATCGGAGGTCTTTGAGTTGTGAAGCAGTTCTTAACTCTGTAGGGTAATCAAAGCAGAGCGTATGTTTTGTTGCCATCCTCTTTGTTAATTGCACTCTTCCTGTCTGCTTCTGTCCAGAGTTGTGGAGCTGACAGTCTCCTTTCCCATGGAATCAGAACTCACTGTGGCAATATTCGACCATGATTTAGTTGGATCTGATGATCTGATTGGGGAGACCAAGATTGACTTGGAGAATCGTTTCTACAGCAAGCACAGGGCCAACTGTGGAGTGGCTTCCCAGTACAACATGTAGGTACTGGTGTGAGACATTAGAGCCATAAGACACATTCTTCTCGCCTACTGTTTATGTGGGTAACAGAGCACCTCCAGTTTTGCAGGATGGAGCTTGCATATACAGTATCATTTGGGCAGGTGGCCCACAGATTCACTACAAGTTACACGGATAATGCCACACTTCCTGTGGTAGTTCTAATTCCTATTGCAGACTAATATATTTTGCATATAGTAGCAAAAAAATCTTTAATGCTTTCATATTGTTGTTCTGTGAGAAAAGACTTGATATTCATGTTTTTGACCTCTTTCAGAAAGTTTCTCTGGTAGTAGCTAATTCTGTCAGCAGGAGGACTCCTGGTGTCTGTTTTCTGTTGGCCTTATTCAGTACGGATTCTTTGGTGTTTTTGGCCAGTTTTCTGTCAACTTCTGTTCTCCTACCCCACTATTGGAGAATTAGCCACGTGCATGGAGTTGAACCCCCAGCACTGCTAAAACCTCTCTCTCACAAGCTGCAGCTGGAATTGCACCTAGTGCTGTTCTGAAGCTAGTGGTTCTGTGGGATGCAAGCCTGGCTTGTTCTGGAGGATGAGAACTTGTTACTTTTTTCATTCATTAAGCTTTTGTTTCTGTGATTTTCTCTGTGCAAATCTGAGCAGGAACCTGGTGACATAGGTGTTGTAGGGATGGCATAACATTTCACAGCCTAGGAAAAAAACTTGTTGTTTCTAAGTTGAAGATGTTCTCAATGGTCTCTTTTCCATGCAGAAATGGCTACAACATGTGGCGAGATGCTTTCAAGCCCACACAAATCTTGGATAGTTTATGCAAGAAAAACTCACTCCCTGCAGCAGAGTACAGATGGGAAGAGGTCAAAGTGGGCAATAAAATATTCAAGGTTCCTCCAGAGGCTTTTCCTGAAGGTACAGAGGACTTGGAGAACAATGCTCCCTTAAACAGCTGCCTATGCTTAGCAGTGCTCATGAGAGGTTTGGGAACACACCAGCCTCTCTTCCCTGAAGTGTCCAGGCTGGCTGCCCCCAGTTTGTGCCCTGCATGGCCCAGCTTTCTGGGCCATGGAGAGGAGCATCCTCAGTAGTCTGGTTTCAGTGGATAACAGTGTTGCATTGGGGGATGATGTTATCCAGATCATTAGGTCCAAAAGTGGCTTCCTAGGCAGTGGTGAAGCAAAGTAAACCTGCTTGCACAGTGATGTGCAGTGAGGGGTGATGGCATGTGGAGCCAAGGAAGGCATAGCTTATTCTGGTGGCTGACACTAGCATAAAGCTGTGTGTCTCCATCTGCTTGTGACCACCATCAGCAATGGTGGCATCCTTCTTTTTTTTGATTCTTTTCTTCTAGTCTTCTTTTCTGTTTTTAGTTGCCTTTTGTCCTTCAGGGATGTTCTCTGCTTCTAATGGGGGCATTGGGTGACTCTCCACTGCTCCTCACTACTGTTGATTTCCTCCTCGTGGGCAACCTCTGGTTCTACTTTGCTGTTCTTCTTTCCTCCTCTTTCCCCCTCTTCCTTTTCCTCTTCCTTCCTCCACCTTTATTTCCAGGGTGTTACAAATCCTGAGCCAGGGCCATGGATGCTCTACTGCCTTTGAGACTGCCTTTGTTACAGACTGCCTTTGCTCTAATGCCTTTGAGAGCCAGCTCTGGTTCAAACATGACTGCAGTTGATGCTCTTGAAGCTCTGCTGTGCTCAGGGACTGCTTGTAACAGTTTTGATCTTAGACTGATCTCCAAAGGGCAAACGCTTTCCATAAATCCAGGGGTGGGTAGGTCATTTTGTCCTCACCTGTTGGTTTCTGGTTTTCTTCCCACCAGCAGGATTTGGTCTTCAACTGCCATTTGGCTTCACTGTGCCAAATGAGTCAATTAATCTTGCAGACTGTTAATTAACAGAGAGCACAGCTATGTGTAACTGCCAAGTGACAAGTGGTACTTTCCTGGAGCTCTCATCCATGGATGTGTTGGCACTCCTACAGAGGCATAGGGACTTAAACTGCTCCAAGAGGGTCACATCCTCCTCAGTGTACCCTGGATCCTTTTCCTAGTGCCATAGTAAATACTTTTCCTCTTATTTTTCTTAGCTTGTTGTTTCCCTGCTTACACTTTTCCGCATCACTGCAACCCCTTGAAATAATTCCTTTCATCCTTGCCCTCCCTCTTTCCCTGTTTTGTTTTTCTGGTGTGGTGCTTGTTTGCCTAGTCCATCATCTTCACTTACTTTGTCTGTGACTAACATCCTGATGTGGCTCTTGGTGGCCTGATGACTTCGTCTTCTACCTGTGTCCTGCTCCAGAGGCTTCTGTGAAGAACAAGAGAGGATTGGCAGATGAAAACTGGTCAGTGGATGAAGAACATAAGGCTTTGTACGTCCTGCAGCACTGGGAAGAGATGCCAGGATATGGGTACAAGCTGGTACCAGAGCATGTGGAGATCCGGTCCCTGTACAACCCAGAGAACCCTGGTCTTGTACAGGTGAGATGTGTTTCCTTGCCTAACCTAGACATTGGTCTGGAGAAGGACCTTCACGGTAGCTGGTTCCCAGCCCTCTGGCTGGTTCCCTGTTGTCATTTTGTCTTCTTATCATGGCATGAATCCCATGCATTGCCTGTTCCTGAATGGGTGACGGGTGCTGTGTCTGTGGATGGCTGGCCCTGCTGTCAAGTGAGAACTCTTGGCCTTGGGTGTCCTTTGCTCACATCCACCATCTGACCTCTCATGGTGCTTCTGAAAATCCTTCCATAAGGGGGCCTCTGTCCATTGATGATGGGGTCACAATACTAGTGACCCAGAATCCTTCCTGTCTCCTCAGGCCACGTAGCACTGCTCTGATAAGGATGCTGTGTGTGTGGCAAGCGACCTGCTCTGCCTTTTGAGCCCTGCCACAATGCACCATGGTGGGTGGTAGTGTCCTTGACTATCTCTGACTGTTCCTCTGCTTTGTCCCCTATCACTACTGCTTTGGTCCCCTACAAGAGCCCTGTTTTGCCCCCTTGGCTTCTTTCTGCGGACATGACTTAATTGCTGGCTGGAGGAGGAGCATTTGTCCTCAGCTTTATGCAGTGCAGTGATCTGAGCTCAACCACTTCAATATCCTGCACTGAACATCTCCTGTCCCCTCAGGTACTGGAGGTCTGTAACAAAGCTGAGCTTTGCAGTCACTTTGGCTTTGATCGGCAATGGAAAGGCATGTGGAGAGGGGAGGGTCAGACCCATCACTTTTTGGTTTTGTTGGTTATGCTGAAACGTTGTGTTATGGTTTGGGTTGGAACGGAGTTGATTCTGTTCAGTGACTTTGTTTTCTAGAAGGTATTCCATCCCATGTGCATGATGTTCGGTGTCAGCTTCCCCCCCCCCACCTTGCCAAAGCTGCCTGCTAAACTGAACTGCCCCTTTAAGAAACCTGAAATTCCTGAATCCCAGGGGGACGCAGAAACCACAGGTTTTTGGGACCCTGGGTGGGGGTGCTGGGAAGTGGTGCAGAGCTGGGAGTGTGCTGAGAGTCTGTCTCTGCTGGGACCTGTGCCATGCGAGTCTGTCTGAACTGAGGGGGAACGGTGTTTCTGTGTTGTGGGCTTATGCTGGGACCTGTGCACGTGAGCTAATACCGGGACGGAGAGAAACTGAGAGCTAGCACCAGGATGGTTCGGTATTTGGGTCCTGTATATGTTTATATATGTTTCATTTATTATTGTTACTATTATTAAAGCAGTTTTAGTTTTTACCTTCCAATCCAGAAGCCTCTCTTTCTGCCGTGGGTCAGGGAACAAGCCTCCAACCACGACACTTTGCATCATTATCATCATCATGGCTAGGCTTCGCGAACGTAGATTTGGGAAGGGCTCTACCCACGTTTGTTGCAAGCGCGTTGGTGGCTAAAAAGGCCAATACAAGATAGGCATGAGCGATTGCAAAAGGAACAGCAAAAAGACTCCTTAGATGGTGTGTTCTGCAAGGCACAATTCTTTCTGCATTGTCTTTTCTCCGCAAGGGTGATCCTGCGTGCTTTCTCAAAAGCATCTGCAGCGTTATAGATGGTGTGTCTCCAGGCCTCCCGCTTGGAGGCCAGAGTAGACCAGTTATGATGATCAATGTGGCCAAGGCTGAGATGTTGTTTCAGGGAGTCCTTGTATATTCTCTTTGGGGCTCCTCTCTTGTGGCAGCGAGTGGCAAGTTCACCATAAAGCAAGATCTTACGGAGTCGGTGGTCCTTCATCCTTGAGACGTGCCCTGCCCATTGCAGCTGTGTTCTCAGTAACATGGCCTCAATACTTGTGACTGCTGCTTGTTCTAGAACAGATGTATTGGTCACATAATCTGACCAGTGGATGTTTAGGAATGTGCGGAGGCAGCGTTGATGGAAGCGTTCTAGGAGACGCAGGTGGTGGCAGTAGATGACCCACGATTCAGATCCGTATAAGAGAGTAGACAGCACTATGGCTCTGTAAAC
>VWZX01005845.1:152852-170578 GCA_013399015.1 Galbula dea
TTCCAGACTTTGGGTGGAATTCCATCAACCCCAGCTGCCTTGCCGATTTTTACCTGCTCTATGGCCTTGAGGGTTTCTCCTAAAGTGGGGGCAGTATCCAAGGCGTATTTCACCCATTGTTGTGTGATGGACTGAGTGGCTGAGTCTTGGACTACACGGTTGGTATTGAAAAGAGTCTGAAAGTGTTCAGACCATCGATTCAGAATGGAGGTTCTAGCTGTTAGAAGCATTTGACCATCAGCGCTGAGTAGAGGGCTTTGGACTTGGTATGTAGGCCTGTATGCTGTTTTCAGGGCCTCATAGAATCCTTTGTGATCACCCGTATCTGCACATAGTTGAGTTTTTTCAGCTAGGTCGATCCACCATTTGTTCTGGATGTCACGGAGTTTCTATTGGAGCTTGCTGCATGCAAGACAAAGGCTGTTTTTCTTGCGTGACAGGATGGCAGTGCAAGGTGTGCTTGGTGGGCAGTTCTCTTCTTCCTCAACAATTCCTGGATCTCTTGATTGTTTTCATCAAACCAGTCCTTGTTCTTCTTGAGGGAGAACCCTAAGGATTCTTCAGAGGATTGCAGGATGCTGTTTTTAATATGGTGCCAAATTGTTTCTGGAGAGGAATTTGCAGATTCTGTGGAATGGTTTTCGAGCCTAGTTTGGAGGTTTGCCTGGAATCTGTCTCTTACTGTGGCTGATTGGAGATTGTTAACTTGGGGTCTTCTTCTTGGGATACTGCCCCTTCTTGTTAAGAAGAGAGATACATTTGCCTCTGTTTGAAATGGACTCTGCTCAGCTGAAGTGTTTTTTTCTTGGGTGCAGGGTGGGGAGGGAAATAAGCAATTTTTGGTAGTTTTAATTTTTCCCAATCTGAAATACACTCAGGTCACTATAAAGTGCTGGGGATGGAGAAAGCCAAGCAGTGGCTTTCTGATGAGACCTTTCCTTGTAGGACCAAGGCATTGCTCCATGAAGAGCTGGAGGCTTTTCTGTCTTTTGAAGTCTCTCTGCTGTTTTTTCTCATCAGGGCTCCTTGCACATGTGGATTGACATGTTTCCAAATGATGTCCCTGCACCGCCGCCTGTCAATATCAAGCCACGACTTCCTGTCAGGTAGCATCCATAGGAGTGATTCTGGGGCTGGTGAGCATGCATGGAGGGTCACTGTTCCTCATCGTGTCTGGCAGGATGTGCCACAGAGTCCTGCATGGGCTGGCAGTCTGTGCTAGCATGGCATGCAGTCCTCTTCTCTGCTTCAGCTCCAGCCATGGGATAGTTTCTTGGGTGTATCAATGCTTCAGCTGCACAAGTGTTTGTGAAGGGCAGTGTTAATCTCTCTAAGGCTGGACGTGAAGGTGATAGAAACCCAGGTCAGAACTACTCATCTAGCTCTGTTTTGACTAGTGGACAGGTGTCCTTCAGGTCCCTGGAGAAATGAAGCTGAAGGAGGAGATCTGTTTTCAGTGATCTGAGGGGCTGTTGAGTTGGAGGATTTAGTCTTCCCAGAGGTGCAAATGAAAGGACAAGAGATAATAGATGCAAATTGCAGCAAGAAAAACTCCAACTGGATATAGGGCAAACATTTTCCCAGTGAGAGTGGAGCTACCCTGTGATAGAGATGGAGTGCCCCAGAGAGATGCTGGATTATCCATCCTTGGAGATATTCAAAACTCATGTAGACAAAGCCCCAAGTAATTAGATCTACTATGAAGCTGGAGTAAGAGGTTGGAGCAAAGACTGCAGAGGTCCTTTCCTGCTTAAGCCTTTCTGCATTTCTACAGCTAAGTTGTGCTGGTTGGGTTTCCCACATGCTAGAGATTTGCTTTGCAAAAGCTGCCTGTGTTTACTATGGGTGTTTGTCTTGTGGGGTAGTAGCTCCCCCCAGGAAGGGCTTTGTGCATGACAGTGAGACTGCTGGGCTGTTCTCGGCCAGAGGAACTCTGGCAGGGGACCACGTTGCTAGGAGGGTTCAAGTCCTCATGCTCTTCTGGTATGGGCTTGACCTGCCCTCCCAGGCACCAGGGGTGAGAGCATGTGTCTCACTAGCCCCGTGTCCTTCCCACAGCTATGAACTGCGTGTGATTATCTGGAACACGGACGATGTGATCCTTGATGATGTCAACCCAATAACAGGAGAGCCTTCCAGCGACATCTATGTGAAAAGGTCTGATGCTAGCCAGAGGGAGGCCAGAGCCTGGCTGCCCTGCTCCCTGCCCTGCCCCACAGCCTCACTGCTCCTCTGAACCTCTGCTCCTCACTGCCTCAGCACAAAATGCCACACTCCGATCACCTGCACTCTGACTTGACTCTGTGCCCACAAATATATTGGTCAGGTGTTGGCACAGTTTGGCTCTTTGACTCTTCCTTTCCTGCTACTCCACGGGGTTCAGCCCTTTCATCCTTCTGCTCTGCCTTTGGGGATGGCTGACAGGGGTAGGTGATAACCGAGTTTCTCCTGCAGCTGGATAAAGGGTCTTGACCATGACAAGCAGGAGACGGATGTTCACTTTAACTCCTTGACTGGGGAGGGCAATTTCAACTGGAGGTTCATCTTCCGCTTCAACTATCTCCCAACCGAGAAGGAGATCACTTACAAGAAGAAGGACTCTGTCTTCTCTGTGGAGGAATCAGAGTTTCGGGAACCGGCTGTTCTGGTCCTCCAGGTCTGGGATTATGACAGGATTTCAGCTAATGACTTTCTAGGTATGGTGTGACCTGCAGGAATTGGGGTGACCTGCCCCTCACCTTGCTACTGAAATTACAGTTTTTCCATCAGGGTCTAGGTCTCTGAGAAGGGACACCAGGAGCCTCAGATCAAGCTCTTCAGCTCAGTGGTCACCTGGCTGGTTTTTCATGTGAGCTATAAGTTGAGACTGGAGATACACACCTCTCCAACACAGATGTATTGAGCTTGCATGCTTGTCCCAAAACCTTGGTGTCCTTCTTTCAGGGCCTGTCATGCCACAGGACTTCCAGGATCTCCTTCCTCATAACCTTTCTGATAAGCTTGCTCATTTTTCCTTCTTTCATTTAGATCTGCAGATCCCAAAGACTTGGCCAAAAAGCAGCTTTCCCAGGACCTTATGTTGTGAGCACAAGGATTGGCAACCTTTGTGAGACCATTTGCACTTGATTTACAGCATCCTATCACTGGGGGCTCTGAGGTCTCCCACTGCTCTTGTACATCCCAGTAACCAGACCTGGTGAACTGGGCGTGCAATTGGGCCTGGCAACCAAGCTGGGCTGGTGATCATTGTAGCACAAATGCAGCTACTTCTTTCCTGATACTGCTGCCATCCTCAAGTTTGTATCACTCCATTCAGTTGTCCCTTCTTCAAACTTTGACATCCCCATTAAAAAGGCAAACCCTGCTGTCTCTTGGGCAGGGTAAAACTCTCTTTGTTCATCAGCCTTCCACAATATATTTAAAAGGCTTTATGTCTGTGTAGAAATTCCAATGATGATTGATTCAGCCATCCTACTCAGGTGTTGAACAAAGCATTAGCAATCCCAACAATTCCTGGCATTTTACAATCTTGGGAACCCTAGGCAGGAAGGGACTTCAGCAGTCTTTTTTGCAAATTCCTGCTTCAAGCATGGCTAGATGCAACGTAGGTCAGACTGCTCAGGGCCTTGTTTAGGTGAGTTTTGAGTATGCGCAAGGGTGGAGATCCCAACACTCTCTGGGCCCCTTTTCCTGGCTATACCTTTCTCACAGTTCTCAGGTTTTATTACTTGCAGCAGCTTATGTCTGTTGCCTTTCATCCCCAGCTTCTGAGGAGGTACTAGCTTCATTTGCTCTATAGCTTCCTTTAGACTGTGGAAAATACAATAATATGACTCCCTTGACCTCTCTTCTCTGGGCTGAATATGCATTTGTACCACTGTACCACACACAAAACAAAGTGGCCACATCAGAGATTAGACAAGACCTGTGGCTTCTGCTTCTTAGTCTCTGACTCTTGGGGTGGTCCTTATGCTGAGCTTCAGGTTCTCCACCTGCAAATGTGCAGGACACTGCTAGATCATTGCAGTGGCTGGAACTTACTTGTGGTAGTGGGAGCATGCCTGAGACATAAAGCCAAATGGTGTGTGGGGCTGACCTCAGGATTTCACCATGAGCTGTCCTCTTCACTGTGCCTGCAGGCTCCATTGAGCTGAAGCTGCATGACATGGTGCGGGCAGCCAAGAGCTCAGAACATTGCACCATCAAGATGGCCAAGGACAATGCAACACCTCGCTTCTCCATATTCCGAAACAAGCGCATGAGGGGCTGGTGGCCCTTCATCAAACTCAAAGATCAAGAAGACGAGGAGAGAGAAGAGAGGGAGGACAAACAGAAGAAGAAAAAGAAGCGGAGCAGCTCAGTCAAACCAGAGGATGTGGAGTTCACAGACCCCAGTGGGAACAAATACCTCCTGACGGTAAGGCAGGGTGCTGGCACAGGTGAGCAAAGACCCAGGCATGGCTTGTCACGGCAATCTGTCCTGTATGCACATCACCTAGAGAGGCAGCAATGACCCAGCTGCCCAGCACTCTGTGCAGGCCCCAGAAGAGTATCCTGTCTGCTGCAAATCCAGCACCTCATCTACCCAGAAGTGCCAGCTGTGGTGGCATGCAGGGGGTGTCCAACTTAATGTCTTCTTCTGAGCTTCCCAAAGAACAGGACTTAGTGAGGGGAGCAAAGCAAGGGGTGTGTGGCTCCCCATCAGCAAGACAGGACAGCAGGAAAAGCTTGTCCTGGGGTCTGTGCCTTCCCCAGACAGGCAGGTGCCAACTATTCCAGGGCAGACTCACTGCTGATGACCCTGCCGGCATTGTTTGTCCGCAGGGGTGAATTTTTCTCAGTACTAGTATGGGAGGCTGCAGGCAAATCCAGATAGCTAAGGAGTGCATTACAGTACAGTGCTTTGTCTGCAAAAACAGTTTCTGGCCAGGCCAGGTTTTGGGGCTGTGAAGTGAGAGACTCTGTAGCTAATGCCTGGAGACAAAATTTAATTGCTATGAACATCTGTAAATGTAACTGGGAGAACAATACTCAGTCCTGCCCAGGAAGTGTTGTCAGCAGGCTGGTCTGCAAAGCAGCACATGCGGCTTTGGCTCAGACGTGTTTCCCCTCCAGGGTAAGGTGGAAGCAGAGTTCCAGCTGCTGACTGTGGAGGAGGCTGAGAAAAGTCCTGTTGGTTTGGGCCGAAAAGAGCCTGAACCTCTGGAAAAGCCCAAGTGAGTATCTGTATTACCACCTTTGACATGGTTGAACAGTGCTATGTTTTCAGCAGCTATTTGCTCTCAGCTTCCTGGCAAGCAGATGCTCCCTGCCCCCATGCAATCAGTGAGGCCCTGAGCAGTGAGATCTGAAGGGCTGGAGCTGCCAGGGCTTCCCAGAGCTTAAGTGGGTCCAGCAGAACTTATGGGTGCAGCATCTGGGCCAGGGCTTCTCTCAGTGAATTTCATATTGCTTGTGAAAAAAAGGCCAGCCCTCGTTTAACCATGTGAATGCACCTCTTAGCCACATGGGTGCAGAACAGATCTGCAGGGTCTTTCCTGAGGTTCAGGCCCTGTTGTCTCTAACTCTGTAGTTATTGCAGTCCCTGGGGTGATCTTGTCTGTAAGCAGAAGGAAGAGCTGATGATCCATGAGGGTGGCAGGGCACCAAAGAAGAGGGGCCAATGTACAGCTTTGTAGATCTAGCCTGTGCTTATCTATTTTTCCCTTCCTCTTCTAGCCGGCCAAAAACTTCTTTCAACTGGTTTGTGAATCCCATGAAGACCTTTGTTTTCTTTATCTGGAAGCGGTACAAGAAATACATCATTGTGCTGTTCATTGTCTCTGTTTTGGCCATCTTCCTGGTTCTTTTGATCTACACCATGCCTGGATACATCAGTGAGAAGATCATCAATGGATAAATGCTCTCCAGCATGTGACTACTCAAAGACAGAGGTGATCTTTGCAGGAATTGAGGCTGGGCCAGAAAGTATAAGGAAATCCTACATGTGCAAAAGCATTCTTCTGAGTGAGAGATCTGCAGAAGTGGCCTCTCTTTGGGGAGTCACATTTCATGCAATACCCATGAGATGCTAAGAAACCGAGTAACCAACCTACTAAGTAAGGTGAACTCCTTGAAGGACGGTTACAGCTTTGGGGGAAAAAAAAAATGTTCTTTTTGGGACTGGTGGGGGGATGGGGTGGGAAAAACAAAGTCTGCCAGTGCTGTCCATACAGATGTGGCAGCTGAAACCAGCTCTTCCCATCGAGACTGATTCTGGAAAAAATGGAGACATACAGAGCCATCCATGCCTGGGCTTGACAACACTTAGCATTTCACAGGCCTTTGCCTGAAGAGTTCAAAATGCATTGTGTGGAGGAAAAGGCACGCCTGCTGTAGAGTCCTGGTGAAGGTAGGATCTGAAAGACCTTTGAATTGGGATCCCCAGAGAGGACGACAACAAAGCCAAGGTAGCCATGTTCTTCCTGCTCTGCCAACAGCCTCATTCATGGATCAGGCCTCTGAGGCCTCTTGCTTGGACGCGGGGCTGGGAGAGCTGTGGGAGCTGCTGCAGATGGTGTGCCCACATCCAAGCATCCTACCTGCAGCCAGGATGTTTGACACCAGTGCCTCTGCAGATGGACTATTCTTATGCATGCTAGGCTGTTGGAGAAGCTGAATTCAAAGAAGTGAATGACACTCATGCAGTGTATTTGTTTCCATGGATGCCCTGTGGCAGAAAGAAGCTCCCCTCTCTGCACCTAGGCAGTGTTGTAGGCTGGGGGCTGAGGCAGTGGCTTGCACAATACAACCCTTTGACAAAAGGGTGAGCACTACCAATTCTCTGGGATGGAGACTTAGCCAGCTGGAGCCTTCAAATGCTTCTAGGAACCAGCCTCATCCCAGCAGAGCTCAGAGGCGTATGGGGGTATGAAGTGCACCAGGCACACAGCATTATGGCAGCTGCATCCTTCCTCTGATGCTGGCAGCTCTTGGAGCTGCCCAGCCCATCTCCCACCTCCTGGTACCATGCTTCTCACCCCAGTGTCTTTTTGCTTCCTGGCCATATTCCCTGGCCCTTCTGCCCCTCTCTAACCTGTTTCCAGTCCCTTCCCTTTCCAGCTCCCAGACTGATGATGGGGTGCTTGCGGCCCATGCTATACCATGAAGAAGAACCACACTGCACTTTGTTGCCTGACAGTGGTGATTACTGTTGTTCACCTGTGATGAAAGATGGGAGGAGATGACCAGCCTGATAGTGTCATAGACGCCTTGAAAGCCATTGCCCTAGCAAAGTGGGACAACCTGGCCCACACCAATCCCTCCAGGAACCAGAGAAATGTTCTGGCTGCTCTTAGAATGTTCCACCTCTTCATCCTCAGAGGAGAAGTTTGTTATGTAGCCATGGGCCAGGATCTGCTCAGCTTCCAAATCTGCCCATATTTATCACCTAAGGTTTTGAACTCAGCTGTAGCTGACTTCAGCAACTTCTCCCAGCACTTCTGCTGTGACTCCCTGGCATTGACATCTCCCTGCTACCAAATGGCAGGGAACGCTACCAAAATCCCCATAAGGCTCTACTGCCTTTTGAGGGAAGTCTTGTTTATGATTTCAGGTTGTTGGCAGGTCAGGGTGCAGTTTTGGACACACTGGCTCTGCTTCTCTGTGCTGCAAGGGACCCTATTCTCCCCAGGGACACTGTGCAGAAGCAGACTCCTTTCATTAGAGGGACCTCACTTGAGTTGCTTTGTCTTGAGTTTGTGCTGAGCAGTATTGGTGACTCCTCACACAGACCTGTCCTTAAAGAATCAGGACCCCAAGCAGTGCAACTGCACAATGCTGTAGTCCTTGAGCAGAGGACCAATTGCCTCTGGAAGAATGCTCCAGCAAAAGGATGTGTCTTCTGAATCCCTGTCCCACCCAAACTCCCAGCAGATGATCTGGCACTTCTGCCCTCCCTCTGGCCAGGAAACCTCCCAGTCTCTCATGCTTGCTCCCCACAACTTTACCAGGGCCTTAGGCATGAAGACACTAGAGCTATTTTTATTTTGTGTCTGACGAAACTGAGAAGGTAGCTGACCGGCCTTGAGATGTGCACAATCGCCTCTCCATCAATCTCTTGCCTCTGTCCCATGACTGTCACACCCATTGTCATCTCCTACTCTGCAGCTCTCTCTTCATTTTCCATCTTTTCCTTGGCAACCAAAGGCAGTTGTTATGCAGCCAGTTCCTCATCCCCATGAATGCCTTCTTTTCCTTCCTTTCTCACTGCAGAAAGGGTGGATTGAAGGACAGCCTCACAGACAAGGTGTCTTCCCCACTTCATTTTTTCACATGCTCAATGAATAGGAGCTGCTTCAATTCCAGAAGGAATATCTGATCAGCTGTTTAAAATGCAATTCCCCAAGCCTGTCATCTGTACTGAGGGACCCAGGTGTGAGCAAGCTGGGAGCACCATCTTACCCAGTGTTGCTTCATCATTCCTGGCCTCCCAAGCCCACTCCTCCTGTGGACTGCCAGCAGTGCCAGGCTGTCACAGAGAAGCCCTTGGCCAGCCCAAGGAAGAAAACACAGGATACTACGCACTCCACGGATGTGCCTCTGCCTGAGCTACATCCCCATGCAGGAAACAGCCCTGGGCACTCTTTTGCCAGATGCCTAGTTCCGGCCTTGCGCTGACCATGCTGCTTGTGCTGCAGTGCTCCTTACTCTACTAGTGCCAAAGGGAAGCACTCTGCCCTGTGGGGTTCTGGAGCTGTGAGTAGAGCTGTGCTGGCATGCAAATCATAGGTAAAGGGGCTTCTGCTGAGGGCTGAACACACTGGGAGCTTCAAAATGCAAATGAGTTCTCCAGCATCACTACGAGTCTGTACCATTTCTCCTACCCAGATTTTACTGTTTATGCTCCCGAAAATGTGCTCTATGGCAACTCGGGGCATTGGTCCTTCAGTGTCTGGCCCCCCAGCAGCAGTGGCTTGGCTCTTTGAACTTGCCATCAATAAACACCATCTCTTCAGTCTCTTTGGTACTTCGTGTTTTGCAGGGCTGTTCTAGTTTGGGTTTCTAGATCCTTGAGGAAAATTTTGATGGTGATTGTCCTGATTTGTCTCTGGGAACACAGCCAGGGCATCCAGCTCCAGCAGGGCCGGTCACCATCATGGTGCTGGGCTGTGTGGATATACTAGTATATCAGGGTGACGGACACTGCTGGAGTAGCAGCGGCTGTGACCTCACTGTGCCACTCGCTGCAAGGCTCTGTGCTCCCCCATGTCATGGTGCAACACTTCCTCTTCCCATGGCAGTATTTCCAGCTTGTAATGACCACTGGCAAGGCCACCAAGCCCAAGAGCATCACCTTTGCCTGGCCTTGCTCAGCAGCACTTTCCTCTGAGGAGGTGAGAAGCCCCAGGGACATATGGCTGTGGTGTCCCTTGGGGCTTCATGGGGATAAAGATGTGTCTGTGGCCACCTACGTATGGCTGCAGTGCAGTGGCTTGTGGCCTATAATGCTGGGCTGGGGAACCCCAAGCCAAGGGCATTTCTGGGCTAGGGGGAGTTGCTTCAGCCACTGTGGTGGGGGGTGCGTGCTGTGGAGTATGCACAGGCAGGGAGATGGGCTGCCCTCCCCAGTGGCAGATGACTGCAAAAAGCTGCAGAAAATATTTACCATGCTGCCTAAGACTACTGTGGTCTTGTCTTAATGGAGCTGCTGGTGCTGGCCATTTAGCCACCAGTGAGCTCGTCCCCCTTCATGGGCTACATGATAACCCCCAAGGCTCCACGAGTGACCAAAGTAGTCTGGGGCAGTTCTGATCCTACTGGCTTGCTTTTTACCTCCATCATGACAAATGCTCGTGGCTGCTGCAGGAGGGCAACAGACCAAGTCACGGGGGGTCTGCAGTTGCTGACAGGGAGACTGTTGGTGGTCTTCAGGGCTCCCCCGAGCCTGCAGGGTGAGCCGACATTTTGTGGCTGCTTCCTGCTCAGGAGCACCCTCATCTGTGTTTCCGGAGTGCTGGTAGAGGCTTGGTTGTGCTTCCCTTCAAGAAGAGGTGACAGTTCAGTTGCTTTGTGAAAGGGCAGGCTTGCAAGAGACCGCAACCCACTGAGGCCACCTAGGATTGTCCACCTCCCTCTGACCCATCTCCTGTCTCTGCTTGTTGCTTGGACCACGAGGAGCAGCAGTTTTGCTGTCAGGTGCGTGTCCTGTGTGTCAGATTTGAGTGTAGTTGGTTGGCTACCACAGTGAGAAGGTAAATGTGTGCTGCAGGAGCTGCGGAAAACAGTTAATGTGAAGAAACAAAGCTTGTGCTTATCCGTGGCCCCATGTCAGCACCCAGAGGACTGAGGGAAGTATAGGATGCTTGTGTGAGGACAGGAGGTTGTTTTTTTTTTTCGTTCTCCTCCAGCTTTCCAAGTATGGTGGGGGCCTCCCCCTGCTGCAAAACTGCTGCCGTCGCCTCTGAACCTGGGATGGAGGCTACCATTGCCTTAGGGAACCAGGTCCCGAGAGCCTGAGCACTTCATGAACTCCCTGTGGAGAAAACCCTTTTCCCTCTGACTTTAGATTTACTCGAGTGCTTTTAGATGGAGAACAGAAATGTCACGTAAATATGGATAATTAAGAAAGGTTCATGCACACAGAGGGCAGTCAGTACCTCCTGCTCCTTCTTCCTGCCAATGATACAGTGCCCTTGAAGCTGCAGAAACCTCGGGCCACAGGGGAGGGAAGGCCCCACCAACTGCACAGCACCTGCATGGGCTTGGTGGCAGCGAGGCTGAGGGTCTCCTGTGCCCAGCAGCTGCTCCTTAGTGCCAATAGGCATGGGGAGCAGGCAGCAGGGCTTGCTGTGGCAGATGAGCTGCTTTGTGGGTGAGTAGCTGCCACGCTAGAGGGTAGCTGGAGTTTTGTCACTTTGCTGTTTGTTTGCGGGTCAGTTTGTAGACCTTAAAAGTGTTGCAGGCAGAGAGCAGCTCCTCGTACAGCATGTGCTGCCAGAAAGTCCTGCCTGGACCCAAGTAACTGTGGCAGTGCCAGAAGCAGAGCACAGCACTAAAGCCATTCAACAGTTTGAAAAGGAAATGTGTACCATGCCATTTCAGGTCCCCGTAGGGTTGGTGAGCAGCCAAGGGGTGTCCCAGGAGGCTGGGCAGGGAGGATGGGTGGGAAGAGATTCTGTGGTGCTGTTGCTACTGGTCCCTGTGATATCTCACTGCAGTGGCATGAGGGATGCTATGCCAGAGGCGTATGCAGATGGTGCTGGCCCTGTGCCTGCTGCTGGTCCTGTGGCAATGTTTCCGAGCACCTATGGATGGCCTTGGCCCCTTCCCTTGGGCTCTCTCCTTCCTGGACACCCCCACCGCCCACTGCACTGCCAGCATCAATGGCTCTGCATGGTTCAACGCCCGCTACAACAAGGCCATGGGGCCTCTGCTGATGGGCACAGCCCATGAGCTCTCCTCTGACGTGATTCAGTGGTGGCTGGTAAGTGGGGGCATGAGCAGGAGCTTGGGGGTCTTTCCAGACTCCCTAAATCTGTGGTGGGGAAAGGCCAAGGTCAAGTCAGACAAGGTGTGATGGGGTCTGAAAGGGGTGCATCTGGTCTGTGCTTCTTCCTTTTCCTAATATCCTACTAGATTTTTTGGTGCCTTTCCCAGGGCTCTGCTGGGAGGAGTGGGGCTCTGTACCCTTTGGGAATACTGGTGGGGAGTTGATGCTACCTATTGCTGCCCTTGCTCCCTCAGACCCTGCAGGGTCCCCCAAGAGGCGGCCAGCTCCAGGACATAATTAGGCAGCTCTTCAGTGTCCTCCAGGCCCCGAAGAGCACTGTGTGGGACCTGTGTCGCTGCAGGACCTGTGCAGTTGTGGGGAACTCAGGGCGTCTGAAAGGATCTGGCCATGGGCTGCGGATTGATGCACATGACTGGGTGCTGAGGTGGGTGACCTGAAGGGGCTCGACCCTCCTTATCTCCCTGGGAACCTGGTGTGACCCAGCCCCCTTCCACCCTGTGAAATCCATGAACATAAGCCTTGCAGTGGCAAGGAGTGGAGGCTGCTGGCCATGCTCCCTGGAGCTTCCTCACCCTGGGACACACACCAGCCCTGTTTTGCCCATGTCTCTTCTTTGCTGCTGGCTGGGGTGACCCAGTGTCCCTGCCTACTAGGACTGGCACATTCATTTTGGGATATGCCTTCCCGCTCTTCTCCAGGATGAATAGAGCAAAGATTGTTGGCTTTGAGCTGGATGTTGGCATGAGAACAACCCATCACTTCATGTACCCGGAGAGTGCAGTGAACCTCAGGCCTGGTGTTCACCTCGTTCTAGTCCCTTTCAAGCCACTGGACCTGCAGTGGGTAGCCAGTGCCTTCTCCACTGGAGAGCTCACACAGTGCGTCAGCTTCAGGGAGGTGTCATCATCTCTTGTGCTGGAGACCATGGGGATGGTGTGGGGTGGTCCTGGGGTCACTGATGCCTTGCTGGGGCCCTGGCACCACAGTCCTTGTGGGATGAAGGCCCTCTGGGTGAGGGTCTTGGCAGCCCTCTGCAACACTATTTGCAGGAGCTGACACCAACCTGTCCCCGCAGGGCTTGGGGCATCTTACAGTCCAATAATGCCAATGGGTGGGATGGTGGCTCTGGCAGTGGGAGTGCCCCATGTTCACTGCTGTCTTCTGGCTTTTGCAGCACATATGTGAGAGTGAAACAGTTCATCAAAGCTGATAGACACAAGGTAAGGAAGGACTCAATGGGCTCCAGCTCCTCCTAGGCAGGCAGGGCTCCTATGGGCTTCTTTTAGAGTGGGATGTGTGCAGAGCTGGCAAGCAGGAATGCCAATGGCTGCACTGGTGGGCAGGCATTGGCTGTCCTGTTTGCAGCATGGTAAGCAGCTGACGGCTCCTTTACTCCCTATGCAGGTGCTGATCTTGAGCCCAGCTTTCCTCAAGTACATCCATGACAACTGGACGCAACATCATGGGCGGTACCCCTCCACTGGTTTCACAGCCCTGCTCTTCGCGTTGCACACCTGCCAGCAGGTGAGTGTGGCCAGCAGGACCATGCCACCACTACACCATTGGGCTGTAAGCCCTCAGGCTGACCAAGTGTCTGTGCAGCCATGGCTCTGCTGGCCTGTGCACAGGTCTCCGTGTTTGGCTTTGGAGCAGACAGTGAAGGGAACTGGCACCACTACTGGGAGAAAAACCACTGGTCCGGAGTCTTTCGCAGGACAAAGGTCCACGACGCTGGCTTAGAATTTAGTGTCATTGAGAGACTGGCAGCTGAAGGCAGGATTATATTCTACAAATAATGTATTTCCAAGAAGCCAAAGCCAGACTGTTTGCACAGGACCTGACAGGCCCCTGCACTGCCAGCATCTGCCTCAACTATAATGTGCTTCTCCCTGCTAGTACTGCCATGTACCTGGGCTCACAAAACCTATGATCCCTAGGGTCTTTGTGCTGCTTATGCTGATCCTACCAGATGGACACTGTGGGTGCCTGGAGTTGATGTTCACATGGCACCAGGTACATTGCATTTGGCTGGACACAAGATGGGCATGTCTCTGTGCACGCTGGCTGGGAGAGAGAATGGGGCAATGGTGGGGCTACAGGTGAGTGTTGAGCCTGTGAGCTGCTGTACATGTCCCTGCAGCAGCCACGAAGCTGCTGGATGATGGCGGTGGTGATGGCAGCTGCTCAAACGTGGCTGTCTGCACGGTGGAGCTGTTTTTGGGGTAGAGGGAGAGGGTCATCTTCCCTTAGTGTCTTTTTACAACTACAGACATATTCTTACAATTCTATCAAAAAAGAGCAAGAAAGGATGCTAAGAAGATGACAGAGTACAATTGAAATGATCTCATGTTGAATAAACTTCAAAAACATATGTGAATCTATGCTTAACATTTCCTTTACTTTGTGAGTCCTTACAGCTTTGAAAAGAGAGAACAGCGTATCTCAGCCTCACCCTGAAGAACAAAATGGCACACCCTGGAGACTGGGATCCTCAAAGCAGTTTTCTTTTCCCCCAGAGCAGGGTTAGGAGGATGGCTTTCTCCCTTTTCAATCACAACAACATCCTTGAATCAGACTCAGCATAATTACCCACAGCTATTAAGTCATAGAATCATTAAGGTTGCAAAAGACAGAGTCTAAGATCATCAAGTCCAACCATCAACCTATCACCACCATGCACCTAAATGATGTCACTAAGTGCCGCATCTATACTTTTCTCTTTAACACCTTCAGGGACTGTGACTTCACCACTTCCCTGGAGAGCCTGTTCCAATGTCTAACAACTCTTTCAGTGAAGACATTTTTTCCTGATATCCAACCTAAACGTCCCCTGGTGCAGCTTGAGGCCATTTCCTCTTGTCCTTTGGCACCTACTGGTAACTGGAAGAAGAGGCCAACTCTCACCTTGCTACAACTTCCTTTCAGGTAGTTGTAGGGTGAGATAAGGTCTCCTCTAAGCCTCCTCTTCTTCACACTGAAAAAAAAATTTGTTTCCTCAGCCACTCCTCATAAGACTTAATCTCCAGGCCCTCCACCAGCCTTGTTACTCTTCGCTAGACATGCTTCAGCACCTCAATGTCTTTCTGTGGTGGGGGGGGAAGGGAGCAGAAAACTGAACACAGTAGTCAAGGTGTGGCCTCACCAGTACCGGATACAGGGGATACAATCGCCTCCCTCGTCCTGCTGACCACACTATTTCTGATACAGTTCAGGATGCAGTTGGTTGCCTTGGCCACCTGGGCACACTGCTGGTTCGTATTCATTCAGCTGTCAACCAGCATCCCCAGGTCCTTCTATGCTGGGCAGCCTTCTAGCCACTCTTCCCATAGCCTGTAGTGTTACATGGCCTTGTAATAAACAAAGTGTAGGACCCAGCACTTGGCCTTGTTAAACATCATCCCATTGGCCTCCACCCACTGATCCAGACTGTCCAGGTCCCTCTGCAGAGCCTTCCTACCCTCAAGCGGGTCAACACTTCCTCTTAACTTGGTGTCGTCTGCAAACACTGAGTGTGCCCTCAATACCCTCATCCAGATCATTGATACTGAACAGAACCAGTCCCACTACTGAGCCCTAGGAAACACCACTTGTGACTGATTGACAGATGGATTTAACTCTGTTCACTACTACTCTCTGGGCTTGGTCCTCCAGCCCATTTCTTACCCAGTGAAACACCTGTCTAAACCATGAGCTTCTCCGGGAGAATGCTGGGGGAGACAGTGTTAAAAGCTTTACTAAAGTCCAAGTATACAAATTCCACAGATTTTCCCTCATCCACTAGTCGGGTCACCTTGTCATAGAAGATCAAGCTGCTTAAGTAGGACCTGCCTCTCATGAACCCATACTGGCTGGACGAGATCCCTTGTTTGTCCTGGACTTCCCATGTGATTGCACTCAAGATCATAGAATCACAGAATTGTTACGGTTGGAAAGGACCCTCAAGATCATCTAGTCCAACCAATAGCCCTACACTACTCTTACCCCTAAATCATCCCCTGAGAAACCGCATCTATCCACTTCTTAAAAACCTCCAGGGATGGTGACTCTACCCCCTCCCTGGGCAGCCTATTCCAATATCTCACCACTCTTTCAGTAAAGAAATTCTTCCTAGCATCTAATCTAAATCTGCCCTGGCACAACTTAAGCCCATTCCCTCTAGTCCTGTCACTAGTCACAAGGGAGAAGAGGCCAACACCCGCCTCCCTAGAATGGCCTTTCAAGTAGCTGAAGAGAGCAATAAGGTCTCCCCTCAGCCTCCCCTTCTCCAGGCTAAACAACCCCAGCTCCCTAAGCCTCTCCTCATAAGGCCTGTTCTCCAGACCCCTGATTAGCTTAGCTGCCCTTCTCTGCACCCTCTCTAGTAGCTCGTTGTCCTTCCTATACTGTGGTGCCCAAAACTGCACAGAGTACTCAAGGTGTGGCCTCACCATTGCTGCGTACAGTGGCAAGATCACCTCCCTGCTCCTGCTGGTCACACTATTCCTGATACAAGCCAGGATGCCGTTGGCCTTCTTAGCCACCTGGGCACACTGCTGGCTCATGTTCAGCCAGCTGTCAATCAACACCCCCAGGTCCTTCTCTGCTGGGGAGCTCTCCAGCCACTCCTCCCCGAGCCGGTAGCGCTGCTGGGGGTTGTTGTGACCAAAATGCAGGACTCTACATTTACCCTTATTAAAACTCATACCATTGGCCTTTGCCAATCAATCGAGCCTGTCAAGGTCCCTTTGCAGAGCCTCCCTTCCCTCAAGCAGATTGACACTCCCACCCAGCTTAGTGTCATCTGCAAACTTACTAAGGGTGCACTCTATCCCCTCGTCCAAGTCATCAATAAAGATGTTGAACAGGAGAGGCCCCAGCACTGACCCCTGAGGGACACCACTTGTGACCGGTCGCCAGATGGATTTGACTCCATTGAGCACAGCCCTCTGGACTCGGCCACCCAACAAATTTTTGATCCAGCAAAGCATGTGCACATCCAAGCCATGAGCAGCCAGCTTCTTTAGTAGAATCTGTGGGAAACTGTGTCAAATGCCTTGCTAAAGTCAAGGTAGACAACATCCACAGCCCTTCCTTCATCCAATAAGCGTGTCACCCCGTCACGGAAGGAGATCAGGTTAGTCAATTAGGACCTGCCTCTTGTAAAGCCATGCTGACTGGACCCGATCCCCTGGCTGTTCTGCATGTGCTGCAGAACTGTACTCAGGATGATCTGCTCCATCAGCTTCCCTGGTACAGAAGTCAGACTAACAGGCCTGTGATTTCCCCGATCATCCTTCCTTCCCTTCTTATATATGGGGGTAACACTGGCTGATTTCCAGTCTGCTGGTACCTCCCCAGTCAGCCAGGACTTTTGAAAAATGATGGAAAGTGGCTTGGTGAGCACCCCTGCCAGCTCTTTCAGCACTCTTGGGTGCAGCCCATCCAGCCTCATGGATTTGTGCTCATCCAGGTGATGCAGCATGTCACAGACCATCTCCTCTTGGATTGGGGGGTAGGGGAGTGGCACACTGTTCCCTGACCATATTCCCTAGATTAGGGGAATGGATTTCCTCTGTAAACATAGACCTATTACTAAAGACTAAGGCAAAGAAGTGATTAAGCAGTCTTATTCTCATCTTTTGTCACTAAATTCCCTTGTGCATCCATTGCCTAATTGCCTCCATTCCCTAATGGAGGGTTTCATTTGTCCTTCTTTTACTATTAATATATTTTAAAAAAAATCTTTTCTTATTATTCTTAACCTTGGAGGCCAGATTGATTTCTAACTGATCTTTGGATTTTCTAATAAGCTCTTTGCAGAGCCTCACGAATGTTTTGTAGTCCTCCTGAGTGGCCTACCCCTTCTTCCAAACTGTTCAACCAGGCCAGTCTTCTGTGCCACCGGCTTGCCTTATGGCACATGGGTACAGTCTGCTCTAGTGCCTTCAATACCTCATTCTTAAAGAGCATCCAGCCTTCCTGGACTCCTATGTCCCTCAATACTATCTCCCAAGGAATACTGGAAACCAGGCTACTAAACAAATTAAAGTCCGCCCTACGGAAGTCAAGGATGGGAGTTTTGCTACTCCCCCACCTGACCTCTCTGAAAATAGAGAACCTCACTAATTCATGGTCGTTATGCCCAACTTGACCTCCAACCGAGACATCTCCTGCTAGCCCTTCCCTGTTCACAAGGAGAAATTGCTTCTCTTCCTGATCGCTGCTGTTAGAAAAGCTGTGGGCACCTAGACTGAGA
>VWZX01005859.1:0-10607 GCA_013399015.1 Galbula dea
TGCTGTTTGGGACACTGTTATTATGAGAAAACCTGCAAACTTGGACTCATTACTGTGTGAAAGTAAGCTGGGGAGGCGTACTCAAGGACAGTGTGTTTGTGCAGTGCCAAAATAAGGAGATAAGCGGCCTTGCCACCTGCAACAACAAGAACCCGACAGGATGAGTCAGAGGTGGAGATTGATGCCCTGTGGACAGTAGTTCTTAGCAAATCATATGTAATGTTTAGGCGAGTGGACAATGCATGTAACCAACTGTAGTTTGAGCTACCATGTGGCATGTATGTAGAAAATGTATTTAAGTAGAGTGAGTGCTTAATAAAATCGACTTTTTGCTGTATTCATATTGAATCCTGTGCAGAGTCCGCGACTTCTGCATCCAACAGCTTTTCTAAAACTCAGAGTCCTAACTGTGCTTCTTGACAGATTAGTGACGCTTAGGACTGTGAATTCCACCAGTGCATGGTCACTGCAGCCCAGGGAGTCTTCAATCTTGAAATCCCCGATAAGCTCACCTGCATTGGTTACCAGGAGATCTAGTATTGTATCCCCCTGGGTAGGAGTGCCTATTTCCTGTGTCAGGAAGTTCTCTTCAAGACACTCCAGGAGCCTTCTGGATTGCCTGATACTTGCTGTATTACTTTTCCAGCAAATGTCAGGGTGGTTGAAGTCTCCTAGCAGGATAAGAGCCTGTGACCGTGATACTTTCTGTAGCTGTAGTAGACAACTTGTTCAACAATGTTGAAACATTTCAAGATTTCATGTCTAAACATTTACTTCCTTCTTTCAAATTAAATTTATTTTTCAATGTGGAAATACACATTATTATCAATACAGTAATGAACTGGAATAGTTTGCTCGGAGACATTTTAGTGTCCTGTTAATGGAGATTTTTAAGAACAGGTGAGACATATATGCCACAAATTTTGTTGATATAACTAAAATGTCTGCTGGCAGGGTGATAGAATAGTCTCCGGATGCCTCTTTCTGTCTTTTTTTCTAAAATTGTACTTTATCTAAAATATTAAAAATGTCAAGCACATGATATTTCATTTTGATTCAGAACAAAACTAATGCTTAAATCAGAGAACTCCTTATGGTGTTGAAGTTCTGCTGCCAACACACTGTTGAGCTGATCAGAAGTAACAGAGACATTAGTCTTGGTAATTTCTTCAGACCTCTGGAATGTCCTGGCTGACTAGTTCAGTACGGTGGTGACTTGTCTGCTCTTCTTTAAAATCAGATTAAGGATCGCTGGATCTTGGCAGCCTAATAGGTTCAGGGGTAGGATATTGCCATCTATTTTACCTTCATGATCAAGTCTAAAGACTGCTGGGAATAGTTTGTGTATAGCAAAGAAAAAAAAAAAGTTATTTCATTAAAGGAACAATAACACTAGGTGCAGCTACAAAAAGGTACATTGGTAGTGTAATATCTTTTTGGATATCCTATATATTTTTTATATATATATTTATTGGTCCTTTTAATTTTGATAAGAAGAATTCAGCCATATCACTAGATTATGTTTATTTCACATTTTAATTTCTTTGATTTTTTATTACATAAATAGTCCTTCTGCAGTTCTGTGCAAAGGCAAGGCATATAATTTAGACTTTTTCTGTGTATATATTTACAACCAAGTGCAAGTTCAGTTTACAAGGAAGTTCTACTTCTCAGCTAGATATTGTGTTAGGTTATTTTCTTCTAACAGGTCTCTGGAATCAAATGTTAATGATATGATGGTAAAGTAGGATCTTAGAGTCCTAAACTTATTAGCTTGGATGACAATCCAGAGAATATTACATCAGTCTGACTCTGGAGGAGGGAAGGAGAGAAAGGTAAAGGACCAAGTACTTCTCTGCTCCATCTACAAGGTCTCTATTTCTTCCTCAGAAAACATTTTTACCTGTTTATGTGCTGCACCATATTTATCTTGTAGATGCTTAGATATGTCTGAATTTTTGAAGAGTTGTCCATACACATGTGCTAGTAGTAAAATGTAGTTTGAAAATCATTTCTGTTGAAACTGCACAGTGCTAATATTGGGGGGAGTTTGAAACATAAGCTTTATTATTTTGTTATAAAACAAAACAAAACGAGAAATTCGTCTAAGTTTTCCTTACTTGGCTTGTTTCTATACGTTAAAATAGATAAAACTCCTTTGTGAGCTTTTACTTTCCTGAGGTTGTAGGTTTTCATTATTGTAACTTGTCATTGCCACTTACTAGAGTTAAAAAATATACATATAAAAGGATAGATTCTTTAAGCAGAGGAGTTACTCTGTTCTCTGGATTTTTTTTGTAGCAAGCAGAATTGCATCACACGTCAGAGTAAACCAAGCCATAGAGAAATTATTTTAGGCAAATTAGCGAACTGTGAATATCACATAAAGTTGACAATATTAGTAATTTATGGAGGTACTTGCTGCAGTGCAGGGCACTTTGCTCCATGTTTTTTGTAGAAACTCAGCAAAAAACAGGGCTTCATGTCCTCATACTTAAGAACTATTATTCCTATTTCCCTTACTTACAAAAACTCCTTGATTCTGAAGACCTTCTTACCTCACAGAATCACAGAATTTTAGGAGTTGGAAGGGACCTCGAAAGATCATCTAGTCCAACCCCCAGGCCACAGCAGGATTCCCTAGACCGGGTCACATACCTTTTGAATACTGCTGAATGCTTTTGTAACTCTCTTTGGTGGCAGTTGCTGAGTAAGGAAAGAGCTGTAATTAACTCTTCAGTTGAGATCATAAAATACAGCCTCTGTGGCAGAAAAAAATAAAATTAAAATGCATACAGCATATGTGCTTTTGTGCTGTTTTATTCTTGAAATTGTAATCTTATACTGCCAAGTCATAGACATCTTCACAATATGTCTAAGCTCAATATATCATTAGATTCCATTCCTTTCCATAATTTAGGTTCTTGGTCATAGAATTGAAAATAAGAGAGTCAAGAGAAAAGTTTCACATAGAGATTTCAAAATATGGTAACCTACGTTTTCCAACTCTTAGTGAAATACTGAATCAAATAATTATTTCCACTTGCATAGATTCAGCTGAAATATTTCTCATGTTTATTATGGGTAAACCTCCATATAGCTCACTTATCTATGCAAGAACTTAGCATGCTAGCTGTAAATTAATGGAGAAATTACATAAGTGAATCATAGCATTTAAAATAGCATTTTGAAAATATACAGGCTTTTTGTTGCTGGACTTTATTCTGTGATGTTTTCCTGTCTATGTTTCTAGCTATCTTGCTGGTTGACAGAGAACTCAGTTCCATGGCTGCTTAACACAACACATACTCACCTTGGGAGACATTTTTCTCTGGCAGATAAAACTGAAGTTTTAAAGTAATTCATTATACATGGTCTTACTGTTACTTTTCCACAGTGTTAGTAGCCAGTGAAAGTTATGCATCATTACTTCTACAAATATTTTCTTTTATTAGTTGTTTTTACTGGCTAGCTCTTGTACAACATGCAAGACTAGCATTGAGTAAGAAGAAAGCAAGCTACTGTGTTCTGTTAAGTTACTGTCATGTAATGTGAAGCAAAAAAATATGTGGAATATAATGCATATGCTGATAACTAATGAAATATTTTTCCACTTGGAAATTGTCTGTAGCATAGTTTCTGTTTTCTCATATACAAGTGTCTTAGAAGTCTGACTCAAAGAGCAGTCATTTTATAGAAAATGCTTTTAATATGGTTGCTGGATTCCATAATTATTTTCCTGTAGTGATTTTCAGAGTCAAATTGTATTCTTTTCCTCTTCCTTGTCTTCCTCCCTCATGATCCAACTGCTAGCTTTCCAAACTCAGCCTACTATCTAAATTCCGAGACACATTAATTTTGTCCAGTTCATCTCAACCTGTAGAAAAGAAGAATGTGATCAGAAGATAGTGAGCAATTTTCTGTCAGTGAAACATCATCTTCCTCCCTCTTTCATAGATATTTAGACTGGTGTTCATAAGAATAAACTCTCAGACTTTGTTGTGTTCTGTTTTTTCTTTTTGTAAACCAAGCAGTTGAAACATAGTCTCAGCTTTATTCTGTTTCAGCTGAACTCCAGCTGTCTTCTGTGAAAACCAGAGGGGTAGAGTAGATATACACATTCGGCTTACATCTGTGAATAAGTTTAGGATGGGAATTTATCATATGACTTGTGCCCATAGTGTCAGAGGTGTTATGTGCACTGAATGAGGGAAAGGCAAAGAGTCCTTCCTTCAAAAAGTCTGTTTTCATATGTGTGCTTTTCCCAAGAAACTACTTGGCCTGCCCTGTAATATCCTCTTTCACACTTCCAGAATTCTTCAGACCCCAATCCATGCAAACTAGTGTTAGCTGTGGTTTCAGAGTTCACAAGTGTACTTGGGTTATATGAAGAATTGCTTTGGCCCTCAAGCACATCCGCTGGCTCTGACTGTAATTGAGATGGAAAATGTCACTTTTAGAATTACATTCAAAATCACAGACTAAGTAGTTATTTTTGTCCCTTGAGAAAATATGTATCAAGTACATATGGTTTGAAATAGTTTGAAAAAATTGTTTGAAAATATGGACATATTTTTAAAATGGTCATTTGTTTTAGTATATAAAATATATTTTACTTTAATATTTGAAAATAATTCCTATCAAGTTATGTTCCACATTTTAGGAGAGAGAATTTGCTCATTGCTTTATAAACTGATTAAATTCTATACTGAGATATTAGGTTGTTGGTAAGTGGTTCACAGACCTCCTGTACTGAGGCACAGATCTGTCTCCTGAACTGTTAAGCCTGTTTTGATCCTTCAGATGTTTACTGTTTTCTCATTTTTTTTAAGAGTGGGTTTGCACTGTGAGAGGTGTTGGGATATAGTTATTTTTCCCCACTAGATTGTCACAACACCCCCATCAAAGTAATAATTTGCAGGAAACCTCAGCAATTTTGGTGTCTTTATTATTATTATTTCTGAGTTGTTTGTAGGATTAATTTTATTGACAGACAACGTGGCAAACATAATAGTTCTAGATTTCAGGGGGCTTAATTCTAAGATTGCTGATGTTTTCAGTGTAGTCAAACTTAAATGATGCATCAAAATAAAAATAGTTTCCATTACTATGAGGTAATTGCTTACATTAAAACTGATGGACCCAGTTGTTCTGCCTAAGGCCATGGCCTGCCTCTAGCTTTTTGCTGTGGTAGTGATGAGCTCTGTGGGAAGAGGCACTTTCGGAGCATGCTAGTGGGCTGCCACTCTTTCCCATTTTAATCTGAAAAAACAATCGTAGCTCATCAATTTTAGTCAAGTTTCAGTGTGTAATTTCCATTGTGTTCACTGTTGATGTTACATTTTTTTTTTAAATCACCCTGGGCAATTCTAAGGGAATAAAACTTTGTTCAATTTCCCATTAATAGTTTATCACATAGGCTGCTGCTGCTTTTTATGGTTTGTTTTTGTTGGTTTTTTTATCAGTGAAAGATGTGCTTGTAATACAGTATCAGAATTAAACCCTTAAGAAAAGATCTAATTAGAGTTTGGGGTTTGAAGTTTTGTTTGGTTGGATGGTTTGGTTTGGTTTGTGGTATTTTTATTTATTTTGTGAAGGGCTAAGTATGTACGCTGTATTCATTCTGGTTCATAACATCTGTAGAAATGCATAGGTGTAAGTCCTCGCTTAGGTTTATAGAACAGGAAATAGTTTTATAGCAAGATTTCTAAAGAAAGAAAATCCAGGGAACTTAATCAGCCTTCTAAGTCTTGATGCATCTGTGTTCCCCTATTGCATAATAGAAGGGAGTTAGTGCCTTACCACAGCTGCATCTTTTCGTACCAAGACATTGCAGAGGATGATAACAAGCCTGACAAGCTATTTTCCTTCGTATGGATTTCTGTCCTTATTGGATTGTAAATATTATGCTCATAGAAACTAAGATAATTGATTTGCTTGCTTAAGGGATCATATAAGCAGCAGCATTTTAGGGGTTTTGAAACATAAAAGTGTTTCATTTTTGGTCTGCAGGACTCTCTGACAAGTAGGGTTACCACATTAAGAATAACTAAATAAACAGATAGTCCCCATTGTCAAATTACTATTCTACATGCAGAGATAAAACCACAATAATGTCTATAACTTAGATCGTAAATGACAGGTCTGCACTAAAACGAGCCTAAGCTATGGAAACCAGTATTGATCTTCAGTCGCTAAGCATATTTAGACTTTTATTGTCTGCTGAGATAGAAGCTATAGACAGATGTTATTGTCTTTTTGTTTCTATCTCCAATTACTCATTCTTTCTCATCATTTGAAGATTTCATTTTGACATTTTTTTTCTGGGTGAGTTGCTTGAAGTATCCCTACTTTGTTCCAGACAAAATCAACAAAATTGAATCCAGTCAGCTGCATAAACTAAAACTTACATGTTCTGGGGTTTTGTTTCTCAGAATACTTATATTAACTGCCATACTTGAGCAATTGAGCAAGGATAGGACTGTGAGCACTTCCAGTGAAGGGATCATAACATACAGGTCATGAAGGAGAAGGAAGAAACAGTTAAGGAAAAGCTGTTTTACAAGTAGAGTATTGATCCAGGACTTAAGTATAGGGATGCAATTAGTGTGCCCTATATATATATATGTGTGGTGTATTTGTGTTGAAGCAGACTTAGTGTTGGAAAATAGACTAGAATCACCAGACTCATTTAACCTACTGCTCATTAATGTTTTATCTTTGTACTTCAAAAAGTAAAGCAGTTTTAACTCATAATTTAACAGTTTGCAGATTGGGTTACAGCACCAGGGGTTTTGTATGTGTTTAAAAAACCCCTGTGTGTTCATTTCAGTAAATACACAATATATAATTAATGCCTATAGCAAGTATGTATTAAATTATATTAATTTTTATGCCTCCAGATAATCCATTGCTCAGATTTTCTGATTTTTGTTGTAAGGAAGTAATAGAAATGCTCCTTTGTAATGTGTACTGAAGTAAATTTATGTAGGATTTTATTTAAAGTATATATATTTATTTATTTACTACTTTGTCAGAAGCTTATTTTCAGTTTTTCTTTACTTTGTATTATTATGTATTATAAATTATTATTGAACTAAATGAACTTTAGTGTCAGGAAACCAAAAAAAGTAAAAGCTTAAAAAGCACAAGCACATGAAGAGAAGACAACAGAAATGACTGCACGGTATAAAGAATCCTACCTACTCTCTTCTTACTGGGCTGTTCCAGTTTTACTAATGTTATCATTCTGTAGGGCTTGTAGTCTACTCATGACTGATTGTATGATCCCCTTACACATCTCAGGAGGTATTATTGTTAAAAGTGTTAATTGTTGGCAAGTTCTCACCCCCTCTGAATAAAAGGATTTTTTAAAACTCACCCTAAATAATTTTGTAATGCTAATGGCATCTATAGTCTATAGCTGTAGCTAGTACTTAAACAAATAGGAAACTCTGTATGATTGAGTGAAAACATCACTGAAAAGAATCTTTCAGATTAAATAAAACTGTGACTGTTCTCAGATATTGCAGTGTTATTCCCTTTTAGGCATTGACAGTTATTAGAGTTCAGTTATAGTTACTGTTGATGTACCTGAAAATTTAACAAATGCTGCTAAAGCTAGAGATGTAAACATTTTTTACCAGAATGATATACAGTGGCATCAAGTGCTCCCTCGGCAAGTTTGCTAATGACGCCAAGCTATGTGGTATGGTTGATACATTGGAGGGGAGGGATGCCATCCAGAGGGACCTGGACAGGCTGGAGAGATGGACCCATGCCAACCTCATGAAGTTCAACAAGACCAAGTGCAAGGTCCTACAGCTGGGTCGGGACAATCCCAACCACCGACACAGGCTGGGTGAAGATTGGCTTNAGTATCTGAAGGGGGCGTATGTAAGAGACTGTTTGAATCCACTTTCTTATCACCTACAGAAAACAGGCTTCCTAGCTGTGTTGAGGCTGCATGTTAATGTCTCGAAGCTTGATTGATCATTGATTATCATCGTTGGAGAAGACAATGCCAGACCTCGAGGAGCCAGAGGCTAGGAAAACTGCTGTGCAGGACAATGAGGCCTAGTTAANTTTCACTCTGGGAAATAAACCTCGGATCTACCCCGTGTCCATTAACCAGACCAGGACAGCCTACAAGAAAGCTGGTGAGGGACTTTTTAGGAGGTCAGATAGTGATAGAACCAGGGGAAATGGGTGTAAGCTAGAGGAGGGTAGATTTTGGTTGGATATTAGGAAGAAGTTCTTCACCATGAGTGTGGTTAGACAATGGAAGAGGTTGCCGAGAGAAATTGTGGAAGCCTCATCCCTGGAAGCTTTTAAGACAAGGCTTGATGGAGCCCTGGGCAACCTGATCTAGTGGATGGTGTCCCTGCCAGGCAGGGGGGGTGGAGCTAGATGATCTTTGAGGTCCCTTCCAACTCTGACCATTCTATGATTCTACGAT
Source organism: Galbula dea (assembly GCA_013399015.1). NCBI lineage: Eukaryota > Metazoa > Chordata > Aves > Piciformes > Galbulidae > Galbula > Galbula dea. The sequence goes on from VWZX01005859.1 coordinate 8,459, forward strand.
TCTATGATGTGGTCACAGCTGAAGGGTGTTGACCATGTGTGCATGAATTAAGCTACTTGAGGGATGAAGAAGCAATTACAGTCATCCTGAACCTCACTGCAATCAGTATTTCAGTGATTATAAAACAATTGTATTTGTGTGCCCATCTCATATTGGGCCATGTGGTTTTCAAGAGCTTTAATTGTAACACATGTTAATAATACTTGCCCTTTAGTTCACTGCTAGTCATATGGGGACTGGAAGATTAGTAGCTGATTCTTTAGGAGAAAGAAGAACCTTGGCATCTCGTTTCAGTTGACACCATTCACACAGAATGACCCAAGACCAAAACCAAAGAGACTTGCCCATTCTCGTTTGATGAAATAATGGATTTAAACAATATCTTGGTACAGTGAAACCAGACAAACTGAATGATCTAAAGAGTTTCTACAGCACAATATTAACTGGAATAACCAGGAGATCCATTAGCTCTTTTCACTGATATTCTGTTGGAGTAAAACACTATTTTTCTCCAAATAGAAACTCTGAGCAAAATATGATTTTGTGTCAATGGTTCTTGCCACTTAGAATCCTCCACTAGACTTTGCTGTTCTGTTCTGTCTTCAAAAGAAACAGTGCCACTAACATTTAGCAATGTGAATTTGATTGTGTGTATCTCAGGGGAATCATGTCCTAATTTAGTATGACAACATTGTATAAATTATAGGTTGTTTATCACAGTGAAAAGAAACTGTAAGGAAAAGATGCTGTGTTCTAAAACTTTCACCTTCTGTGAAATAGTATATTACATCTTCAAGGGATAAATAGAACAAAATAACTCCCTGCAGCTTTTATGTGCTGATAGGCATTCAAAGAAGTTTCTCATATTCAAGTTCTTGTCCTGAGTTGTTCACTACAAAATAAGGAATATTATTGAAAGTGCAAGGGGAAAGTAATATCAGACCAAAAGTCTCAGCTTTGAAAATTTTATAACATATTCTTGCACCTTGGCTTCAATCATAGACAGATGTAACTCCATTCAAATTTTGTTTGTATCTTCTGCAGGTGTAAAAGGTATTTCTAAAGCATTACTAGACTTGTTTCATTTAAGTTTAAAGGTTGACTGACTTCGGAAATGTAATTCTATAAAATAGCTTGAGCTGTAAGTAGCTCAGGTCAAACTATTGATTAGAAAAATGTTTATATATTACAACCACTTGATTCAGTGGCTTTCAGTATAAACTTGTCCAAAGATAATGGAGATACTTTTAGTATTTTTTTTTAGTTTTAATTTTGTTAAGAAACAATTCTATACTGTTTAAGAAGCTTGGCTAAAAAAAAAAAAGATATAAATTTAAAAAAAAAAATCTTTTTCTTCAGTTTATGGAATGATTATATAAGCATTTGTTCAATGGATATTTATTGTTCCAAGACTGAGTAATTAAACTTTTAAAATACAGATTGCCTAAAGATATTAACATGGTACAGAGGCCCTGACATCTTTATTCTGAAGTCAAGGAAATATCACTATTACACTTCAGTGAAGCAACATGTTTAATATTCTCTCATATGTAAGATTATCTTCTTTGATTGGAATGAATTGGTAATTCCATTATTCCATAGCTTATTTAAGGAGAATAAATATGGACATTGCCTTGTGCATGCTCAAGTTTTTCCTTGCCAACAGGAATATTGTTTCTTACTTGATATTTAAAACACCCATGAATTTCTTGATGAACACGAGGAAGAGGTATACAACCAATTTTTAGCAGCTGTCTAGCATAGCACATGGCATCCAGTTTTCTCCATTCACTTTTATACTGAGTAATTAAATATATGTTTGCATGCATGTTGTCCGATTTGCAAAGGTTGCCATCGGATCTTGATTATACAGGAGAACTGAGTTATGTGCTTCCTCCATAAACTAGTGTATTCATACCACAAGTCTATTCACTGACAAAGCCATATTACACGCCAGTACATGCTTTAGGAACAGATCCAAAAACTCAAGAAATTTGAAGAAAGTGAATTTTTAGCTTTCACTATTAAGGAACAAGTTCAAACCCATTACAGTTGGCAAAGATTTAAATAGCAGTGAAAGATGAATATTAATTGGAGAAAGAATTTTTATCCAACTTATCACAGAATCACAGAATATTAGGAGTTGGAA
>VWZX01005892.1:5058-20543 GCA_013399015.1 Galbula dea
AAGAGAGGTTCTTCTTCCTCTTTACTCTACTCTGCTGAGTCTGCATCTGGAATCTTGTGTCCAGTTCTGGGCCCCTCAGTTGAAGAAGGATAGGGAACTACTGGAGAGAGTCCATCGCAGAGCCACAAAGATGATGGAGGGGCTGGAACATCTTCCTTCTGAGGAAAGGTTGAGAGAGCTGGGTCTCTTTAGCTTGGAGAAGAGGAAGCTAAGTGGTGACCTCATCTATGCTTTTAAATATGAGAAGAGTGTGTGTCAGGAGGATGCGGTGAGACTCTTCTCAGTGAAGCCCAGTGACAGGACAAGAGGCAATGGCTGTAAGCTGAAGCATAGGAGATTCCATGTGCATACAAGTAGGATTTTTTTCCCAGTTCAGGTGCCAGAGCACTGAACAGACTGCCGAGAGAGGTTGTGGAGTCTCCTTCTCTGAAGATTTTAAAAACCTGTCTGGACGCGCTTCTGTGTGACCTGGTCTAGGGAAGCGTGCTGTGGCAGGGGGGTTGGATTAGATGATCTTTCAAGGTCCCTTCCAACTCCTAACATACCTGTGATTCTGTGATTGCTGCACTCATGTGGTCTTCAGTGAGCTTGGAGCACTGTCTAACTGATCCTCTTCATATGTAATTTAATAAACAACATGTAACATTGTCTAAATATCACTGGATTGATTCTTTGAACAGGGCATAGGAGGCTTAAGGTACAGGAACGTAGGAAGTAGTTTATGTCTGAGAAAAGTGGTGTCAGCTTTTCTGGTGTAAATACAGCTGCATAGACTATTGAAGCCACTGTTATTCTTGAGAGTGTCTCCATCACCCTCAAAAATCCTATGTTCCCTAGATTGTGTAGAAGCCTGCCCGAAAGCTATTTTCAGCATGACCCGTATCCCTCATAACCTCAATTTGCCTTTAGTCCCACCACTGCCATAGGTGGTAATTTTGCTAAGTATTTTAGAGAATGCTGAACCTTTGCAGAGTCAGAAAGAATATCAAAATGTCAGACTTCTGTAAGAGAGCAAAAATAAATTTTGGGTTTCTGTGCTTTTGGGAAATACACTTCTTACTGAACACATTTATAAAGAAATTAATTTACAATTAAAAAACAGGGAGAAAGGCAAGCCTTAAATCAATTTGTATAATTAGGACTCAAGACAAAAAATAATCACTGTTACTGTCACATTTTATTATGTGTTTATATCATACTCATTTTCAAAAGACTTCACTGTTTTCCTTATTCAAGTATTTCTGTATTAAATAGCCTTTTGCAAAAATCTCATGGAAATACATGTGTCAGTGATATTGTGTGGCATATTTTTTTGGGATCTGAATAGCAGACAGCATCATGAAATGAGAGTTTGACCTTTGATATCTCTTTGATATCTTTGCCAGTGTCATAAAATGGCAGTAGAAATAGGTTTTGGTGAACACATCACCTTCTATTCTGGCAAATTTCAACTATACTCTTCAGTGTGAAAAAGGAGTAATAGATTGTATTCAGTCCCTTCTCTTATTCTCCACTATGGTTAGAGATGAAAAAGTAATGTTTTCTAAGGAGCAGTCCTACACAAAATCCATTCTAACTCTTAATTTTGTAAGAATCAGGACAGAAGGAAAACAGGAAAGATTGAAGCATTTTTTACAATTCAAGTTAAAATGAAATGAAGACAGCGTAGAAAACTTGTGATGATGTGAGAACTCTCTCTTTTCCCCTTCCAGATCTGCATGCTATTGGAGAAGAGAATAGATTTTACTATAAATCATGTGAATTTGTCATATATATGTTGGGATATATTTTGTTCCCTTACTGTATAGTTGGTGTAGTCTAAAAGGTTATTAAACCACAGAATGGAATAAATAGAATTGAAAATGTAAGTTTGTTGTTCCAGCATACTACTGAATTACAACTATGCCAAAGAGTTTTGATTTATTTATTTTTAATTGCTTGCAGGTTTTTTTCAGTTGCTTTATGTAGAAGATATATACCTGTTGAGTAATATTTTAAATTACATTAAATTCAATTAAAAATTTGAGAATAGATATCAACAAAAAACTACAATATATTGCTGTTACACGTTGAAAATAAAAAGGTACCTTCTCATGGAAGTTATCATTGTAATTACCAATTATTTTCTTTCCTTTGACTATGACAAAATGCCATTTTACGAAAAGAAGAAAATCCAGAACTTTCCACAGTTCCTCACATTATGATTACTGTGCCATTTTAAAGGTTTTACAAAATCATTTGGAATAACAACATTTTAACCAGGTAAATTGTTGCTATAGTAGCTGAAAAAGTTCTCTTGTTTGTCCATGAATATACTAATGAAGTTGAGCTCTGTATTTTTGGATATATCTCTCCATATAACATAATGGTATTTAGCTCTCCTAAGAGGATATGTATCCCCAAGTATTTTATCACCTCTATTTTGTACTGTATTTCATGTGAGTTAATCTAATATCTAATGCCTTAATGTTGTCCCAGAAGCCAGCATTACTGGAGTTTCATATGCATTAGGCAAGCTATTAACATACCCCAGAATACACTCACAGATAAAAGCAGAATGACTGTAAATTCACTTTGATTTAAAGTGCTACTTTTCTGTTTATGCTGAAGACCATCAGAATATCATCAGGTATGGTTGTCTAGTCCCTGCTGCCAATACCACTGGTTCAATGGCAATCTAGGGAATGTCTTCAGTTTGGAATTGATTAAGTTTTTTATTTTTTTAATGTTAATGGCTGAAATACATTGTACGTAAGAAAAAATATTGGGCTTAAACAAAGAAATTCTTTCTAAATATATTGTGGATAAGGAATGCTTCTCCATTTTCCACCTGTCTGTTTTTGTCTTCAGGGAGATCTCACATTGCTGGAGGTAATGTCTCATTATCTGGATGTCTAAGAGCATAGTTATATTGTGATGATGGAGAAGGTGTCACATACACACATGCAGACACATTATTTGGTTACAGTACTTAATTGGATGTATTTAATTGCACAGATTCTGAATTGAATGAGTGTGGTTTTGCCAAAATAGTATCCTTAGCATGAAATCTTTAAGCATGTTTTGCTAAATATTTGAGTTGGCGTAAATGACAGAAATGCTACTATGTTTCCAGAACTGCTTTGACTGAAGTTTAAAAATAGTCTTTATCACTGTTGCTGAGTAGCTGTAATACTACTATAAACAGTAGCTCACAATATAAGCAGAAAAACTTACTAGTAGTTGTTCAGGTTCTTTAAAGTAAGTTGCGCTGCCATGCATGCCTTGTGATATAAGAAAATACAGAAACTGCTTGTGTAACTACTACCTAGTGTCCACCACTGAACTTTTTGAGGAATGATAGACTTAATGGAACAAACTGGGGGAAACCAAAAAAAAAAAAAAGGATATAATACTTAGAGCAATAATAAGTGCACATAAAAAATACACTGTGAAACACTATATTCACTGCTTTGGTTTCCAGTGAAAAAGTCTTTGTACAGAAGTTTTATTCACCTGGAATATTGAGAGTTTTTTTTAAAGTATGTTATTGACAAAAAAAGAAAGTTTAGAGTACAAGGAAATGCTGGTTTATACTAAAAATACAAAGCCTCACTTTACACAACGACTATCACTTCGGTTTTTGTTATGTGAGGCCCTACCTTCAATAAAAGAAATCACAGTAATACTCAGTAATAGGTAATTTCTTGCTTTGTAAGTGAGATTGGTTATACTGCAGATTCTTTGGTTATTTGATACTGTTGCTTATACAGATGACAGAGTGTAACTGAACAAACTTCTCTGTTGATCCAGGGACACATTCAGCAGCATAGCATCATGTCTTGTTTGCTGTTTGGTTTCTCAAACAGTCAGTAAAGCTGAGCCATTGTAAGTGAAGTTATTAAAGTTTCTGGTATTCTTGTCCTGGAAAATTCAATTTTAATAGCTACAAAATACTACCCTGAATCAGTAGCCTGTCTTTGTGGGCTCATGTTGGATGGCTTCTTTAATACCAAAGAGGATTTCAAATTGGCAGCAAGAATATAGAGGCTCAAAAATAAATGATCACTGTAGACCATTAGTGAAAATAACCTGATTTTATTTTACTAGCTACAGTAAATATTTACTTTGACAACCCGCTTTATTGAACTTTGATGATACAGTTTTGGGTATGATAAGACTGATGGCCAATGCTTGTTTAATAAACTCAAAGTAAAGAATTATGTGATACTTTGTACACATTTCACATCCAATGATGTATTAGTACATCATTGTACTTTGTATAATCAGCTCAGATGACTTCCTTTAAGGAGATAGAGATGGTTTCACTCATGTTTTTTTCCTTTTTTTTTTTCCTTAACGATTTAAATGCACTGTTGGTTTCATGCCAGCAGCCCAGTTAACATATAAGGTGAATATAATATTAAATCTATTAAATTTTGTAATCTTTAATGTCTTAAGGATAAATGAGAGATAAACAAGTCCAGCTTATCTTACGACAGTTTTAGTTTTGAAATAATTACCTGTTGATACTCCAGCCAAAACCAATGTCAGAATTGTCAAAGACTCATACTTTGAAGTGATAATATAGCTTTAACATTTTTCCAAGCATAAGTTTCACTATGCCTGGTCTGTTTTATTTTTCTGCTTGCTTATTTATTCTGCTATATATCACGGAATGTTGAACACATTACTGGAGAGTGCAAAACACAAATAAAGAGAAGTAAATAAATAGACATAAATATGTAAAACCCACTGAACAAGACATTAGAATGTTTGAAGCTGGATAGGAAATAGGGCCTCTGATTTGTATGGTTATGTATAGATAAAAATATAGGGATAGATACAATTCCTTTAGTGTAGAGTTGTACTGTTTATCTGTTTAATTTTATTGAAATTTTAGTTACTGTGAAAGCAGTATTATTATTTATATTTTTACTCAGATATCTTCTGAGTATGGCAACCTCTAACTAAGAAAAGCTTTTACATTTAGAAGTGGTAACATTCTTTTAAAAAATATCTCTGGCAGTCATACTGGGGGCAGTGGCAAGACGTGTGAAAGACAGCAGAAGTAGAATTTCTTTAAAGAGCAGTAGAAGTTTGCTTCTTCTCTCTGCCTTTCAAAAAACCGTAAGACAGACTGCCTTCCCTTGAAGCTTGAAAAAAAGAACAAATGTAACTTTTCTGTAGGAATTACAAGTATAAGTCCGTTATACCTAATCCAGGAGTTGGTCATGGGAGTACAATTGAACAAATGAAGTAGATGCTGAACACTTTGTGATGCTGCTTAAAGGGATGGCTTCTTCAGCCTGTTCACCTCTGCCTCTGTAGCTACTCTCTGGTCTTGAGGTCTCTACAATCTATGTATACTTTTAGCTTTCTTTTTTTTTTCTTTTTTCTTTTTTTTTTTTGTGTTTGTGTGTGTGTGTTTGTAGATCATTGACTGTTTACTATAGTGCTGATGCATCCTGAAGAGATGCAAGGCCTAGATGTTTTATCTCTTGCCAGAGCTCGCTTCAATTAAATTAATGGATCCATTCAACTCCCTCTTTCCTCTTTCAACTACATCACTGCTGAATACATTAAAAAGATCTTAAGTCTCAAGATGGTACATCATGGCATTAGCCAGGGCACTCATTTCCCTCTGTCTTCTTTTTCTGTAAATCAAATAATTAATGAGATCTCTACCTCAATAAAGCACTTCATCAATATTTTGTAGCAGTAGGAAAAAAAAAAAAAAAAAGATGTGCTTTTTGCTCCTGGAGGAGCTTTTATCTCCATCTGTGTAGGATTTGGTGGGCAAATGTAATTCTAAAATGACAAAATGTTGACTATTTTTTTCAGTTTGCCCTTAATTCCTGATAAAAATTTTTCTCAGGGCTTACGTACTGTCTGTTTTTTGTTGTAAAGATGCATGTTCTTTGGAGTTTAGACTTGTAATAAAAATTAATTGTAGAATATGTAATTTCAAAGGATTATGTAACAGTATCAATATTTAATGTTCAATGCTTCAGTTCAATTAATAAAAAAATTATACTGCATATAATGTCAGCTAATCTGTTTTCTTTACAAAAATTTATTTATCTTGACGTCGCTAATGACTTCATGGTAAAAAAGAAGAAAAAATAAATTAACAGTATCTAATTGAAGAGTTTCTTAATTAGAATACAGCAGACAATGCATTATAACATAGACAGAGGTGCAGAAAAATTAACTTGCTCAAGGCTAAAAAACAGATTAGCAGCAGACACAGGTGTTAACTTTCCTATAGTTCTAGTCCTAATCACTTTGTTCTTTTCTTAAAGAAAACTTTAGTGAAAAAAAAATTAAACAGTCTTTATGACTCTGCTGTTGGTGGGACACTGTTTATTTAGTTACATACCAGACCTCTTACTGAGGATCATGCACTGATATGTACTTACTTTTCGTTTTAGGTTTTGAAGAAGGAATACACTCATTTTAATTTAATGATTTGGCTGCAAACTACATGTGAATGAATAGAGAACATTTGACTACAATGAGAGGGAAAGACTCAAATACAGTTGCTAAAATATAATAGAAATTTTTACTGAAATGGCATTACATTATAATTAGAACAATACCTTTTAGTGAAAAATACAGACACCAAATACTGCCCTTCAAATGAGTTCCATTTTAATATTAATACATTGCTCTGGACAAAAAAGTCGATTTGTGCAGGATAACATAAATAACCACCGTAAATGCATATAAATGGAAATAATGTCCAAAGCGCATGCTGTTCCTTGCAGGAGTAGAAGTCTTACAGACAAGAACCTGCCAGCCACTCAGCAATCAGTCTGTACACAGCATTGCTCACAATTTTTTCAGAGATTCATTTTTCATTACATGATAACTTTGGCTGTGTATTCACTAATTAGAGGTATCCTTCACAGAGAATGATCCTTGGTCCCCAAGCTAGGTATGCAGAGTGGCACAACTCCAATCTGCTCAGGGTGAAGCCTAAGGCCTAGACCAAATGCATAGAGCAGCTGATCTGAATCTCCTGTGGGTTCAATCTGTTGCCTCTGTGACTAAAATATGAATGTCTATCCATAACCCCACACAGTTTTTCAGCTTGAACTAATTGAAACAATATGAGAAGACTCAACATAGCCTCTTGCAACAGTTTTTTTGCAATAAACAACAGAGATTGCTACAGTATAGCATGGTGAAGATTTGGCTTCAAGGACAGGGATCTGGGGACAGCTTTGAAAAACTGTTAAGAGTCAAGCCGGCCAAAGATGATGAAGTTCTCTCTGTACTACTAGTCAAGATATATATATATATATCTTACAACATTTATAGGTCCAAAATCCTTAAAAATCTCTGCTTTTAATGCCCCACCATCACATTTTCTGAGAGAACTAAATGTAAGAAGAGAACATCTTGGACCTAATACCATGCTACTGTGTTCACAAAAGCTGCTGGTGCTTGTATTTTGTCAGTGGGTAGTGCCTAGCTGGTGCTGCTGAATGATTAATAGCATGAGCACAATGTTGCACCTGGTAGTGACTGTTTGATATAGGTTTTGGGGTTTAGAGGCAGAACTTTCTGATGCTGTCATAAAATCCTCCAATGATACAGATTCTGCATGTGTTTTGGTTTTGATGAACCCTGGAGCACTCTGGCTTTGACTTTGCAGTGACAAAACCAAAATTACCTGTGTTTTTGGCTTTGTGGCCCATGGAAATATTGACTGTTCTATTGTGTTCGATTTTATCTGTCTCACTTGTGACATTATTCATCTAAACTAAAAATCTTTTTCCTTTGAAATAGTTCTTCCTCTTTATTACAGAGAAGTAAACTAAAAACATGTCCTGCATCTCATATATACAAACTGTATAAAGATTTCTGCAACTTTTACACTCAGATGGCTGGGAAAATAATGAAGTAGGGAACTTTAGAGCCTTACTGACACACAGGAGTACAAACTCAAGGACCTCAAAGCGCTCATTGTGTCTGTTTGTAATAGACAAGAACAGTGTTTACCACAATAGTAATACCCTTAAAACTTGTTATTGCCTTCAGTTGGCTTAAGTGTGTTTATGACATCCTCAAGACAAAGAAGAATATAGATGCTGGAATCTACTCTTTGCAGTGTTGCTGAGTTTTACTGGATGCTGTGTGCTGATTAGTGTTATAGGAGTACATAGGAGTCTCATTTTTTTTCTCTCATTTAAATTTGTTGCTAGTGTTCCTGAGGTAAGAAGTTTGAAAAATGCAACCAAATGCTGTCCTTCTTAATAATATAAAAATGCAGATAGCAGTTAAAATGAAATCAGGATGTATTATTTCAAGTATAATAAGCCAGGCTTATGATTTTTAGGACATGATCTTTGGATGCGGAGTTTGTGTGCATGTGTGTTATTTTAGCATGTCTAGATTCTTCTAGATTTACAAACTCTGGCTGTTCTTCCTGCCATCAATATTGGGGTTATCACACAGGAGGACACTGATCAATGACAGAAGTAGTCCCTGGTTTGTGTGGACTGTATTTGTCATGTTAATTGCAAAAGTAAATCCAGGACTCTAAGGCACTGTTTAAACCACAATTCCTGAACAGACTGAGCCCACTGTGGTCTTTCTCAAAAGTTTTACTACATAACACTGTGTATTTCCTGATGCTGTTTGCCTTGGAGTGGTGTGTGGCAGTGCTGGCAGCTTGCACTGATGCCCTGGTTTTAGTCTTTTCTTGTGTAAAAGGCTGATTCACACCGTACTTATTTTCCCTACCAGCCACTTGACCAGAAGTGCCACTTGTCTCCAGGAGACAGTTGCAAGTGCAGCTGTAAACTTTCTTGTTGCTGTTGCACATGATAAAACTTCTTAGTATTGCTAACACTAATAAATTAAAGCAAAGTAATGAATTGAATTCAGAAACATGTCTTGGTTTTACATCTTTTCTTTGAGTCAATTGTTCCTCCAGGCTATTTATTTTTGCATTTTCATCCTTCCATTTATTTTCCATTTAAATTGCCTTTTTGCCAGCAGTTTTCTCCAACAGTTAACAAAATCATCTTTGTTAGTAGTTTATTTAATGAAAATCTTAGCATTGTACAATGGAAATAATGCCATATGTATGACACTTATGTGGAAAGGAAAATATACTGTGTGGTTCATATTTTAATATTTATCTCCTGCCTCCAGTGATTGGTTAACCCCCTAAATCAGACTGAAATCCTACAAAAATGCTCATGATTGTTTTGGTGGGTTGGTTTGTTATTGGATGACTTCTGTTGTCTAAAAGCACCAGTACAGGTTCCTAAGCAGAGAGAGTCTCAAAGAATTAATTACTCAATAAAAAAATGTATTCCATGTCGTGCTTTCCACTATCCCATTCCTAAAAAACCCAAACACAATTGAAACTTAATTCTTTTTTAAGTTCCTTGATACCACTAACTTCATACCAAGAAACTAATCAACTTTCCAAAGACATAGCATTCTCGTAGTATCCTAAGGTCTTGTCTTGCTTTGTACGAATTCAGTACTGGTTTATGGAAGGTGTTAGAAAGATTACAAATAAATTGAAAATGAAATTAATTTTGCTTATTTGTTTTTCTGGCATGTTCAAAAGCAGCTAATACTGAATTTAGAATTTCTGAATTTAGAATAATGACTGAGTCCTGTATCAAGGAACCACATAAATGTGACTGACAAACCAGTTTATTAAATTATGATGTAAGTTACTAAGTTTTAATGGGATTCAGGCCTGAATGAGAAAGGAATTTTCAAAAGCAAAAGATGTAGGAGACATAAAATAAGCAGTTGTATAAATGTATCTCTGTATGCGCATGTGTATGCAAATACTAGTTTTTGTGTGTTTATGCACACACATTTGTTATTTGTATTTTCATATTGTGTTAAGCCAATAATTTTTTTAAAATATGGATTACTTTTCTCATTTGGCATGTATTCTATAAACAATTTCTGTATGTAATCTGTCCCATGCACAAAAAGTATACCTAACATGCATAAACCATACATGCACATACACAAAATTACCTGTGATTTACTGTATGGTAAGTATGATAATGTCAAGTTTTTCAGCTGGTGTAAATGTTTATTCAAATCATCAATACAACAGTCACCTAAATGAGCAGAGTACCAGGCTTCCACAGATCATAGCTTAAAGCTACCAGATGAAACACTAACCAGGATTGTGTTGTCATTCTGGAGCTGACATCCTGCTTAGAAAGCATTTGCTTGAACTTAAGTTCTAGTCCACTGACAGCGCTGCAGAGTATCCAAAATATATGTAAGAGACTGTTAGGTACACCACTGTCTCTCCGGGTTTGCCATGCTATCAGTGGGAAAACATAAAAATTATACCACTGCTGTTTACTCAAATGAACTCACTGTCTTGTTGCTATTTTGTTGTCTTCAACTACTTCTTCAGCTCTTTGAGAAAACTGGGCAATCACTTATCTGGTGTTTGGAATTCATTTTTGGACCTAAATACTAAATCTGTCCCAGAACCTGGCTATTCTTGTCCAATATATTTTTACATTATAATTTTGCTACCCTTCTGCAACCTTCCCTACCTCAAAATCCAAATAGCTATATCTTTCTTTACACTCTTCAGAGCTACCTTTTCAGTCTTTATCCTTAGTGAAAATCAGTTTCTTCAGGTATTGGTTGAGAAAATAAAATATGCTATTATACAATATATTAAAAACAGATGAAACTTCCATTCTGAATCGATGGTCTGAACACTTTCAGACTCTTTTCAGTACCAACAATGTGGTCCAAGACTCAGCAATTCAGTCCATCGCACAACAACCAGTGAGATACAAATTGGATACTGTCCCCACTTTAGGAGAAACCCTCAAGGCCATAGAGTAGGTAAAAATTGGCAAGGAAGCTGGGGTTGATGGAATTCCACCCAAAGTCGGGAAGCATGGGGGTCTTGCACTCCATGCTAAATTTCATGAGTTTGTGGTGCGCTGCTGGGAATTAGGTGAACTACCATCAGACCTTCGTGATGCAGTCATCATCACTTTGTATAAGAAGAAAGGTACTAAATCAGAATGCTCAAATTACCGTGGTATTACTCTGCTCTCCATTGCTGCCAAAATCCTGGCAAGAATACTCCTGAACAGATTAATACCTGCTATAGCAAAAGGAATTTTACCTGAAAGTCAGTGCGGTTTCAGAGCCAACAGGAGCACCACAGACATGGTATTTGTTCTCAGACAACTGCAAGAGAAATGTAGGGAACAGACCAAAGGTCTTTAAGTAACCTTTGTCGACCTCATCAAGGCTTTTGATATTGTGAGCAGAAAAGGCCTGTAGCAGATTTTGGAGCATTTAGGTTGTCCCCCCAAGTTCCTTAAAATTATCATCTCACTCCATGAGGATTAGCACGGCCAAGTCAGATATGGCAATGCACTTTCTGAGCCCTTTCTAATAGCTAATGATGTGAAACAAGGCTTCATGCTAGCACCAACCCTGGTCACAATCTTTTTCAGCATGATGCTCCAAAGGGCCACAGCAGACCTTGATGATCAGGACGGTATCTACATCCGATACCGTACTGATGGAAGCCTATTCAATCTAAGGAGACTGAAGGCCCACACTAAGACCTTAAATCATCTTGTCCGGGAGCTGCTCTATGCTGATGACGCCACCCTTGTTGCACACACAGAAGCAGCTCTGCAACGTTTAACATCCTGCTTTGCAGACGCTGCCGAGCTCTTTGGGCTGGAAGTCAGCTTAAAGAAGACAGAAGTTCTCTATCAACCGGCACCTCAGGAAGTCTTCCATCATCCCCATATCACCATTGGCGAATCAGAGCTCAAATCAGTTCAGCAGTTTAACTACCTAGGTAGCCTCATCTCCTCGGATGGCAAGATTGACGGAGAGATAGACAACAGGCTAGCAAAGGCATATAGTGCTTTTGGAAAGCTTCATAAAAGAGTTTGGCAAAATAAACACCTGAAGAAAAGTACAAAGATCAGAGTTTACAGAGCCATAGTGCTGTCTACTCTCCTATACAGATCAGAATCATGGGTCATCTACCGCCACCACCTGCGTCTCCTAGAACGCTTCCATCAACGCTGTCTCCGCACAATCCTCAACATCCACTGGTCAGATTATGTGACCAATACATCTGTTCTAGAACAAGCAGCAGTCACAAGTATTGAGGCCATGTTACTGAGAACACAGCTGCATGTCTCAAGGATGAAGGACCAACACCTCCCTAAGATCTTGCTTTATGGTGAACTTGCCACCGCCTGCCACAAGAGAGGAGCTCCAAAGAGAAGATCCAAGGACTCCCTGAAACAACATCTCAGCCTTGGCCATATCGATTATCATAACTGGTCTACTCTGGCCTCCAAGAGGGAGGCCTGGAGACACACCATCTATAACGCTGCAGATGCTTTTGAGAAAGCATGCAGGATCACCCTTGAGGAGAAAAGACAACGCAGAAAGAATTGTGCCTTGCAGAACACACCATCTAAGGAGCCTTTCTGCTGTGTCTTTTGCAACCAGTCATGCCTATCTCATATTGGCCTTTTTAGCCACCAATGTGCTTGCAACAAATGTGGGTAGAGCCCTTCCCAAATCTTCGTTCGTGAAGCCTAGCCATGAAAAGCAGAATTTGCATTGCAGTGTAAATAGGATCTCTGTGTCCAGTAAGTGCAAATTTCTGGGTAGCTTCAAAATAAAATGACCATAGAGATAAAAGGTCTGATTAATGCACAGTGCAAGTGTTTTAACCATGAGGGATCATCTGGGTTGTAATGGGATCCCTCTGCTATAGCTGTATTTGTGGTATAGAAAGTATTAAGACAGGAGAATGCAGTGGATGTGAAGTGAGATACATACAGCTGTGCACACAGGTTTTTGTGTTTTGATTTGTCTGCTTGCCAATATCAAAGACACATTTATTAGATGATCCACATAGTTGTTTCACAGAAAAACGACGTATCCTCAGACACTAATAATATTAGTCCACTCTCCTGTATTAGCCTTTGTGTTTGGACTACAGCCACTATTCCTTCTTTCCTGCAGACTGAGACAGTATCAAGTTATCCACCCTTTTAACAAATCAATTGTAGAGGTATTGAATTAGAATCAAGTAGGTAAAAATGGCAGCTGCTGCTAAAATGTAAGGATTTTTTATTTTATACTGGCTCTACACTTTCGTTTGTCTGCTTTATTCAAGTAGTTTCCTGTTGATAAAGTTTGATTGAATTGTGGAAATATGTTTTTTATGGTTTTTTTTTCCCCCAGTAAGGACTAGATAGCCTTCCAATATCAGGAATTTTTAACTTCATTGCCATAACTTATAAGTATATTTTAAAAATCAGGAAAAAAACCCCAGCAATCCAAACCAATAATTTACAATGAACCCAGTCCTTTACATTAGAAGAATGTAAAAAAGTAAGCATGATGCAAAGAGAAGCAAAATAAAGAAATACAAGTGAAATAAAAAGGACTGGGAGGAGAGCATTCAAACTCTGAAAGTCCTGATGGGGCAAGTGTTTTTGAAAAAAACTTCAGGAAAACAAGGCAATATACAACCATGCCTCACAAGCAGGACAGGTTGCTTAAGGATTGGTAACAGGAGTACAAGTTACCTAGAAATTTCAAGTAATAGGAAAAAGCACTGTTCTGTCCTCTTATTTTTCTGAACTGTGTGCATACACAGTCCTATCTAAGCAACCTAATACTGTCTTTGAAACTTAAAAGATATGTCAGAATTTGCCTAGATATTTGAGGAGTGGGAAGATGCATATGAAGGAACTATCTTCATGCAACATATATGAAAGCAAAATTTTTAAGTCTGGAAATTTAGTACCAAAGACTTAGTTTTGAAATTGTCGGTTTGGCATACTAGGCAAAATGGCAACAACTAATTCCTGTTACCCGTCCAGTGCCAGGTATAAAGACTATAAATGTTAAACCTAATATTGTTGGATCAAAATATCTGTCAGTCAAGAAACAAGAGAAGTATAGTACTAATAGTTTCCAGAGAAGACAGATCCTTAGCAGATAAACTGCAAGAAAAATCTCTTTTCCTCTGCTCTTTTAGTCGTTGCACACTAATCTTAAAGCAGAGAGACCTTTCCATCTTTGGAGCGGTAGCTGTCATGTTAAAGGCTGATGAGACTGTTCAGCACATATGTGGGATAAATTGTCGTGGTACTCTAGAACATGTCCCACCAGGTTGCTTAACTTAAATATCTGCAGGTTTTTTAAGTTACACATACGATTATCCTGCAGCACATCTGTAATTATGTAATAATTATGTAATAATTATATAATAATTATATATAATTTAAGTGTTGCAGATAGGATGAAGAGAAAAGATTCATGTTCTCTGAGGCAAGTAACCACACTTTACAGCAACCATTAGGAGCTTAAAGCTGCTTTAAATAAATAAAATAGTTCCACAACACTGTTGTGAGTAATTTTGTTCTTGCACACATTCTAGGCTCAAATAATTAAAAATCTCACAGTTATGGTTACGTGAGGCCTGGTGCTGGATCTCATTACAAAATTCCTTTTAGAAGCATAGAAAACCTGGAAGTAAATTAACATCGTATACAGTTTTATCTTAATGGATCCTAAGAGAATACACATTGTGTAAAATGTTTCTGGGTGTGGCAATGCACAACAGGGACTGCCATGTAAAAATCCTCCCCTAGAGGGAAAGTCTAAGGGTCAAAATCCAATGGTAATGAATCACAGAAACCTTATATTTTCTAAATAGGGCATATATTCAGGTTGCCTTGTCTGAAACAACATTCTGCACTGGCCTGTTTTCACATGCTAAGTAACTAATCCTCGTTTACTGGTGACAGGTACAGACCGTATGGCTTTCACTGGTGGCTAAATATGAAATAAGGGAGGACTGTTACTTTATTTGTCACTCATCAATTAATATGCTGAATCTTGACTGCATTCTAATTCCTTGAGACTTATTGTTTATTTAATTTATTAACTTACTGAAAAAGAATGGGCGGACACATTTAGTATCTAGTTTAGCAAGCAGGAGTATCTCTGAATTTGCATTAGAAAAACTTCTTCAGAGTTTTTAACTGAACACACACCACAGAATCACAGAATCACAGAATGTTAGGAGTTGGAAGGGACCTCGAAGGATCATCTAGTCCAACCCCCATGCTGCAGCAGAATTCCCTAGACCAGGTCACACAGAAGTGCGTCCAGACAGGTTTTGAATATCACCAGAGAAGGAGACTCCACAACCTCTCTCAGCAGTCTGTGCCACTACTCTGGCACCCTCTTTCCCACCCTGGGAAAAAAATTTCTATGTGTATTCATATGGAATCTCCTGTGCTTCAGCTTACAATCGATGCCCATTGTCTTGTCACTGGGCTTCACTGAGAAGAGTCTCACCGCATCCTCCTGACACACACTCTTCTCATATTTAAAAGCATAGATGAGGTCACCACTTAGCTTCCTCTTCTCCAAGCTAAAGAGACCCAGCTCTCTCAACCTTTCCTCAGAAGGAAGAT
>VWZX01005892.1:20564-45018 GCA_013399015.1 Galbula dea
CCCCTTCACTGCTCTTCAACAGCTCAGCCCCAACCTATACTCATACATGGGGTTGGTCTTTCCCATCTGCAAAACTCAACACTTGCCCTTGTGGAATTTCACTAAATTTCTCCCTGCCCAACTCTCCAGCCTGTCTAAATCACACTGAATGTCAGCACAACCCTCCTGTGTGTCAGCCACTCCACCCAATTTAGTACAGTGCACTCTGTTCCCTCAATCAGGTCATTAATAAATATTTTGAAAAGTACTGGTCCCAGTACTGACCCCTGAGGGACTCCTCTAGACACAGGCCTCCAACTAGACTCCATCCCATTGACCACAACTCTCTGACTTCTGTCCTTCAACCAGTTCCCAATCCACCTCACTACCCAATCACCCAGACCACACTTCCTCAGTTTAGCTGCAAGGATGCTGTGGGAGACAGTGTCAAACACTTTACTGAAATCAAGATAAACCACATCCACTGCCCTACCCTCATCTATCCACTCAGTTATGTCCTCATAAAAGGCTATCAGGTTGGTCAAACATGACTTTCCCTTGGGAAACCCATGCTGACTGTTCCTAATAACCCCCTTAGGCTTGATATGCCTAGAGAAAGAGTCAAGGATAAAGTGTTCCACCACCTTTCCAGGGATGGAGGTGAGGCTGATCATTCTATAGTTACCCGGCTCCTCCTTCTTGCCCTTTTTGAAGACTGCAGTGACGTTTGCCTTCCTCCAATCCCCAGGCACCTCTTCTTTCCCCCAGTACTTACTAAAGATGAAGGAGAGTAGCCTGGAAATGACTTCTGCCAGCTCCCTCAACACCCGTGGGTGTATCCTGTCAGGTCCCATGCATTTATGGATGTCCAGATAGCTTAGCTGCTCCCTAGCCCTCTCCTCTTCAACTAAGGAAAACTCCTCCATTACCCTAACTTCATCAGGGGGCTCAGGGTTCTGAGACTCCTGAGCACAGTTTCTAACAGTATAGACAGAGACAAAGAAGGCATTTGGTAACTCCACCTTCTTTGTAACCTGCTGTAAAGTATCTAAAAATTCAGTGGAAGAGGGGAAATACCTGGAGGGAGAAAGTCCATGATTCAAGAATCTGTCAGGATCCTTGCTTCAGACGGTATTTTTGTATTTTATAACAAGTGGAACAATCTCATCTCTAACTGCTGGGAAGTTTCATTCCCTTTCTATTTCTAGTCTTGATCAGAAACTAAGCTAGTATTACTGGTGTGAGCTCGATAAAAATATTTGTTGGAGATTTAAAGGTGTTAGCACCCCATGGGGCAAGAGGGACCAGAAGGAAAATATATTTGCACAACACCTAAAGGAATCCATTAGACACTTTTCAGAAGAGCTCCATCTGTCTCAACACAAATTCTGCTCCAATCCTATGCTACGTCTTGCATACAGGGGTTACAAGCATCCTGTGCTCTTTGGTGGTACCTGATTCTTTCCCTTTACAATTTTTTCCTCCCTTTATTCAGTCCTTATCTAAGTAGTGAGTTAATAATTGTCTTGTCTTAAGCCAAGTATAGCATAAACAATGAATGCATGTTTCCTAAATACACAACATCTCAGCTCTTTCTCCAGCTGCTTCTTGCTTCTCTGGGATGGAATCTGTTGAAAATCATCCAAATCCAAATGTTCTGCTCTCTCAGAACTTCATACAAGCATGAAAACTTTTGACCATAGACACTAAACCTAGATTAACAAGATAAGGAAGCAAGAGGGAATAAGTATATTTTAGACCTGCTCTAAACATTTTTAATTCTCTCATCATAGATGTGAATTATTATTCAAAACAAGGCTTCCATATAGCAATTTTTATTAGGTTAATGACTTATTTTTATAAAAACATCAGAGTTACCTGAATTTTTCTTCTAGGCACCACAGGTGGAGAATGGCAGGTCCTGTGTGTTCAAACAATAGTTTTTCAATTTAATTTTGTAACTCATTTTGACCTTCCATTTGAATTTGTGACACTTAATGTGACGCGTACCCATGATCTTCACATTTACTGACTAATTCGTAAGTATTTAAGAATGTATCTAATACAACTATTCTCTTAGATATCATTTCTCTTCCAGAAGAAACAGAAAGGATAAATCAGCCTCAGACTCAAGCCTTCAATCAGATTTCCAGGTTCTGTCTCCAGTTTTGTGTTTTAAACACATCAGAAATTACATTACACATAGTAAGATGGGGCCTAGTGGCTGCTGTCGTGCAAAGTTCATGATTTGTATGGCAGGAACATATAATCAATGACAGCCTAATGTTTAATTTAGAATGCAAACTACTAACCACATAAGTCAGAGAAAATTCAATAATTCCTTCCATCAGATTTCAATGGAAAAATCAACAGATGGAAGGTTCATCACTCTTGTGATTTTTCCAAAGGCTTAAGTCTTTTTTCACCCCCATGGCAGTTTTCTTTCTACTTTAATAGAGGTCTGGTTTCAGCTTCCAGCTACTGTTTTTCATTGTACCTCTGTCAGCTATATTAAGATATCACTAATATCTGGTTTCTACCCTGTAATTGAATTACCATTCAATGTTCTTTCTGATAAGCTAAACTGACTGAGCTTTTAGAACCATTATGTTCTACAGTCTGCTCTCTGATAAATAATCTTTTCTGTATTTTCTCTAACATTTCAAGATCTTTTCAAAATGTGACATCAGCCTGCACAGACTACCAATTGTAGTCTCAGAAATGAGAAGTAGCATTCCTTTCATACTCCTATTAGGTGCTTTTCACATGTAGATATCCATGAATTAAATCTTTAATAGTCATGTTCAGGTCTAATATTTAATCTACCATAATTTTTTTTTTTACAGTCACAATTTTTTAGTACCAAATTTCATCTCCTGTACATACTTCCTATATTCATTATTCATTGGCAGATTATTTTATAGTTGATTGTATTAAAGTGCTTTCTGGATTAGTAACCCCAGTTTACCTACCTGACTGATCATGAATGCCTGTTCTCATCAATATTAAATATCTATCATTTTTGTGTCATCTTCAAATTTTGACAGCAGTGATTTTGCATTTGCTTGTACATAATTTCTTAAAAAGGTGAGTGGCACTGGGTCATTGTGGAATCCCAGCAATGACTCCACATTTGACAATGATTTTTCATAGACAAATACTTTTTGAAAACAATGTAACAGCAAACTTTGAACCTATTTAGTTTGGTTTTTATTGATATTGCATACTGCTAGTGTCTCAAACAGAATGTCATGTGATGTTACCACAAACACTATTTAAAGTCTAGACCTATTGCATCTCTGTGGTTAACTTTATCAATCAAAGTGGAATCTTATATAAAAAAGTGTATCATATTTGTTTGACAGGCCATATTTAAAGTAAAAAAAGACAAAACCACTCTCATGCTAACAAGCGTTAATCATGTGTCAGTTCTTCAATCCTTCTTTGGTTGAATCACTCTTCAACTTTTCATGTCACTTAATCTAGCATACTGATACCCTGTCAGCTCTGAGATATCACAACAGCGAAGCTCACTGGAATGTGTCAGCTCTCCATCAAGTAATGAATATAGCAAAATTTAGACCTCTGGTCCTGGGAATAACTCAGCAATATCTTCTGATAAA
Source organism: Galbula dea (assembly GCA_013399015.1). Classification (NCBI taxonomy): domain Eukaryota; kingdom Metazoa; phylum Chordata; class Aves; order Piciformes; family Galbulidae; genus Galbula; species Galbula dea. Next base: position 24,167 of record VWZX01005892.1, read on the forward strand.
TAGAATATAGAAATCTTGATACCCTGTAAGTGTATATTATATGTCCTAATATTTTCTGAAATATCTTTTTCCAGATATTTCATCTCAATCTACATAAATTAATGTGTCAGCTGGAATTTCCAGTAGTAACAAACTAATAGAACATTCCTTTTGCTGTCTGGGATGTTACTTAAATAAGAATCAATACAATGCGAGGAGAATAAATATCAAATATTGAAGTTCAAAAGATAAATATATGTGTTGTATTTATTATAACTCATAGTTAATTTTAAATTATTCTTCTTTCCAATGGTAGGAAAAAAACAATCTACAGTAAATGAAACCAGACATTATATTTTCACTTGTTGTGTCACACACTCTTCCACATGATATACAATTTGTACTGTGGATACAGCTCCCATGGTACCTTATCTTGTCCTTGGTATATTAGCTACTCATTCCCACAACCCTTCGCAGGATCAGAAAAGCACCTGCCTTTTAGAGGATTGGAAAGAGGGAGTTGAATGTATAAGCCATCCTGAGGGATTATTTGTACTGAGACCCTGTAGAGAAGGCAGTGGCACTATCAAATGCGAGAAGGAAAAGGAGGTGGAGATTGTATCTAGATAGAGGGAGATCTGTGTATGAATAAGCAGCTCTGTGGAGAAGGACCTGGAAGCCCTTGTCAAGAAGGCCAATGGTATCCTGTGATGCATTGAGACAAGTGTCATTGAAATACTGTTTACTTCATTTGCCACAAATTATAGAATCAGAATTGTCAGAGTTGGAAGCGACCTCAAAGATCATCCAGTTCCAACCCCCCTGCCTGGCAGGGACACCATCCACTAGATCACGTTGCCCAGGGCCCCATCGAGCCTTGTCTTCAAAGCTTCCACGGATGAGGCTTCCACAACCTGTCTGGGCAACCTGTTCCACTGCATAACCACCCTCACAGTGAAGAACTTCCTCCTAATATCCAACTTAAATCTACCCTCCTCTAGCTTACACCCATTTCCCCTGCTTCTATCACTGTCTGTCCTCCTAAAAAGTCCCTCACCAGCTTTCCTGTAGGCCCCCTTCAGATACTGGAAGGCCACAAGAAGGTCTCCTTGGAGCCTTCTCTTCTGCAGACTGAACAATCCCAACTCTCCCAGTCTGTCCTCGTAGGAGAGGTGCTCCAGTCCTCTGATCATTCTCATGGCACTTCTTTGGACTCGCTCCAGCACCCCCATATCCCTCTTGTAATAGGGGGTCCAGAACTGGAAGCAATATTCCAGGTGGGGTCTCAGGAGAGCAGAGTAGAGGGGGAGAATCACCTACCTCGACCTGCTGACCACACTCCTCCTGATGCAGCCTAGGATACAGTTGGCTTTCTGGGCTGCAAGTGCACACTGGCAGCTCATGTTGAGCTTCTCAACCACCAACACCCCCAAGTCTCTTTCCGCAGGGCTGCTCTCAAGCCAATCTTCACCCAAATTCATTATCAGCAAGTGCAATGGGATTTTCTTTCCCATCTATTTTTTCCCTAGTGAGGCCACATCCAGAGTATTGTGTCTACTTCTGGACTCCCCAGTTGAAGAGAGTAAGGGAACTACTGAAGTGAGTCCAGTGGAAGGCTACAAAGATGATTAAGAGACTGTGGAGCATCTCCCTTACAAAGAGGCTGAGAGACCTAGGGCTCTCTCAATAGGACAAGGGACAATAAGGGCAAACAGGAACACTGAAAGTTCCTTCTGAAAGTGAGAATAAAATTCTTTCCTTTGTTTGTGACAGAACACTGGACCAGGCTGCCCAGAGATGGTGTGAATCTCCTTCTCTGGAGACTTTCAAAAGCTTCCTGGATATGTTCCTGCGCAACCTACTCTGAGTGAACTTGCTGTGACAAAGGGGTTAGACTAGATGATCCCCAGAGGTTACTTTCACCTCTAGTATTCTGTAATTCTGTGATATCAAGATGAGGCAAAATAGAATATGAATAACAATTCTTTCAAATAAGTTACTTTAAATCTTTATTACTTTTTTAATTTTATATTTTTTTCTGGAAATTATCTTCTCATTCCATGGATATTGTTTAAATTATGAAATTTCTATTTTATTTGGCATCTAAATATAATTCAATCTCAAATTTTTTTTGTTAGGAATTAATGACATTAAATCAATTAATTTCAGATCATAATATTTCCATCCACTTCAAAATAGTGTTTTTTCAATACTGGAGTTAAAACTCTTTTACCCAGTAAAATTTTCTAAAATCAAATACCAAAAATCTATTTTGAAACAGACTAAGTAACATCATTTTCTTTGAGAATGTGAAAGCCACTCTGAAATAATTTTAAGTGAACAGTCAATAAAATACACTCATCACCTTGAACTACTTCAGCTTGAGAAATTAATATTTTCATAAGAAATGTGGAAACTGTCAGATGATTTCCAACCCATTCTGATGATGTGGTGCCGATCTCTTTATGGTAAATGAAAGAACTTTAGAAAACTGCTACAATTCATTCCACTGTTTGAAAAAATAAGACACTTTTATATCACTGAAGAAGTGAAACTATTTGAGAATTCATCTTCCATTGGGTAGGATAAAATACAATCATGTATTTGAGAAGAAGCTAAATTTCTTTTGAGAGTTTACATTAAGTGCCTTTAAATACACATTTCATTACAAGGTTTTTAAGACCCACTGTGAATTTAATAATAATGCAGAACAGTATAAAAATGTGACAGTAAAAACCTCAGAAACCTGACAATAGGAAGAATAGGAGAAAATGGATGCAAATTAAATCTATGTTATTTGAAAAGAAAATCTGTCTTGAGAGACCTAATCTCCCTATATGTCTAAATAATTAAACATAAGGTGCTTTCCAGGGCTTTAATGATGCATTTCACCTCAGTTCACAAGGAAATTGAAAGTTCTGTAGATTATGATAGAAAAAAATTCTTAAAAAAAAAATTAAAAGTTCTTAAAAAAAAAATTAAAAAAAAAATCCTATAAGTCTGCTTAGTGTTCATGTCATCAGTTAAATTAAATGTGACAGGACCAGTAAGTCTGGAGATTTTCAGTATCTGTGAAACTGTCTCGAAGTATTTTGTCTCTTTAGGATTTCTTTTGCCCCATTACTCAAGGAAGGTGATTTAATATTAATACAGCTTGCTTTTTTTTATGGCAGTTTTGATATAGGTATCCTATGTGCATATATATTTCCTTCCCCCTAGGAAGGAATGCCTTTGTGGCCTGAGCCACTAGCTGTCCTCTCGCTTTAGGAAAAGTATGTCAATTAAGGCATGGAAGCACCTTTATATCAACATAGGGATAGCTGGAGGAGGAATTGCCCTTTTCAGAGAATTGTGTTAATTAGTGAGCCTCTTCTGAAGGCTTTGGGAAAAAACATGGGAAATAGAGCATGCATTTTTAGAAGCAGGAAAAGATAAGGTATTAACAAAATTTTTTTATGTTGTTCCTGAAAATGGACTATTTTTTCAGATGACAAGACAGTTCTGTGTGGTTGTTCTAAAAACCAGCCATGATTCATACTAGTTAATATCAAACCTAAAGCATTTCATTTTGTTATTTTAAATATTTTTAAATTATTATAATGACTCATCACAGATCAGGATGAATTACATTGTATCATTATTGTCAGTAGTGCCATTGTAGTAAATCCAAGTATGGGCGTACCTGTTTACTTTCCACTCTCTCCTGCCCTTTCCCACTCTTCTGTGCTATAATGGCAGCTCACGTGTCTCACTGCTTTGCAGCCGTATCTACCAGTCTGTCAGCTATAGTAAATAAAATAGGGCTTGTGCTTGAGCCCAGTCCAGTCCCATATGACTCAAGTGCAGAGTTTTAGCCTGGCCTAGCTGCTGCTCATACCTGGGCATGCTCTGGATTATGACTCAGACTGGGGATCAATCCCAATAAACATCGTGGGCAAAGCTACCTATTTTATGGTGCAGTAAAATTTAGGTATAGATACCAGCCATTGTATTTGTCTTCTGGACCAGAAAACAGCCACTGACCCCAGCGTTTACACATATGACCGTAATCTACTCTTTCTCATTTCCAGGATCTACCTGTAAAGATCTGGGGTGAAGTTGCGGAGATGCATCCATTCGTGGTGCATCTGCCCAAACAACATGGTTTAACTTTCTCCTGCCCACTGATGTACCTGACTCAAGTGCAGCTGTGTGCCCGGCACTGAGTGGAACACCCATATCTGTGCCACTGCCCACACACATCACAGTTTTCTCAGCTGCTTTTAAAACAGATGTGCAGAAGTGAAGACGACTGTATTTCAAGAGTATTTTTTTTCCTTCTTCAATGAAAGTCAGAAATGACACCATTTTCAAACTGACACCATATAAAAGACTATCTAAAATGATCTATGATTCTACAACCACTTATTTCATAACAATGAAGCTAAAATTAGGAGTTTTCAAATACTTTACAATAAAATGTCAGTTTTCTGACAAAAAGTTTTCTCTCAAATATAGTAGCAGATTGAATATAAGTCAGCTATGTGCTCTGGCAGCCAGGAGGGTCAACTGTGTCCTGGGGTGCCTCAAGAGCAACAATGCCAGCCAGTCAAGGGAGGTGATTGTCCCTCTCTGCTCTGTGCTGGGGTGGCCACACCTCGAGTACTGTGTGCAGTTCTCAGCTCCACAGTATAAGAAAGACATTAAGCTGTTAGAGAGTATCCAGAGGAGGGCTACGAAGATGGTGAAGGGTCTGGAGGGAAAACCTTATGAGGAGCAAATGAGGTCACTTGGTTTTTTTAGCTTTGAGAAGAGGAGATGGAGGGGAAACCTCATTACCATCTTTAACATCCTCACAAGGGGTAGCAGAGGGGAAGGCACTGATCTTCTCACTCTAGTGGACAGTGACAGGACTAGGGTAGATGAGATGAGGTTGAATCAAGGGAGGTTCAGGCTAGACATTAGAAGAAAGGTTTTCACCCAGTGGGTGGTTGGGCTCTGGAACAGCCTCCCCAGGGAAGTGCTCTCAGCACCAAGAATGTCAGACGTCAAGAAGTGTTTGGACAATGCTTTCTGGCACATGGTGTTTCTTCGGATGTCCTGCACAGGTCAAGGAGCTGGACTCGATGATCCTCATTGGTCCCTTCCAGCTCTGTATATACTGTGATACTGTGATAGTAGCACTTAATTTATCTTCCTAATGTGCTTGTAATCCATTTAAAAAGAAAGTCTGAAATTTGTGGGCTTATATCTAATAACCAGATTAAACTCTGAGTATGGAAGAACTGTCATATATAACAGATGTAAAATTAAACTTAGGCAGCAGATGCATTATACATAATAACCTTGAATAATAATCCCTCAGCTATGGGATCTTGAACTATTTGCTCACTTTGCAGATCTCACCTATGAACGTTCAGTGATGAAGAACTTATATCAAAATGGAGCCAGGTTCCCGACCTGGACAGTCTGTTCACCAGAGCTGCGGGACACATTGCAGTTCACAGTACAGCACTGTTTAGCCACTAGTATTTACACTAGTGTTGCTCAATCCTTTTGCAAATATGCGCTGATAGTCAGAAAAGATGGCTTCATGTGTGCATTTGTGACAACATGGTTGCAACCAGCCTGATGATTACAGGATTTTCATGACAGATGAGTTTAAATACAGCAAAATGATTCTATGAAAAGGGACTCAGAAAATTGCAGGATGTTTTAGGAATTAAGCATGTGTCTGCCATCCTTGAGTGCACCCTGTATCTGCCTGAACATGAAACAAGAGTCGTCTCTTCTCAACTGACCATGGCAGGCCTTTTGTGTAAGTGTCCTCAGACAGGGAAGGGTACTTCTGTGCTGAATAGGTAGCTCTGGCAGGCCCCAGAGTGTGTGGATAACCAGAAATCTCTGTTCAGTGAGATTTCTGTAACTACAGCCAGAATGTTCCTCACAGCAGCTGTGGTGTCCTTTCTAATGCAGCCTGGTCTCTCATCTCAGGCATCAGCTTATAAACTACAAATTGCTCCTGTGGGGCTCAACACTGAAAGTGGTGGCATCCTTAAGTTGATTATGTTCCAGATCTGGCCGCTTCTTTGTAGAAAAGTGTAATCATTATTAAAGGTAAACAGTGATGTCCTGGAGTCCTTAATCACTGTTTGTTCAATGACATTTCTGTACTTAACATTGTCAGAGTTGCTTCTACAATGTATTAATCTTTCACTAGAAATTATTTCCTTTTTCTTGTTAACTGCAGTGCTCTCTATTAAGAAACACTCTAAGTCATGGAAGACAACTATACAAAGGCTTCTTGAGAGAACAGTCTAAAAAAGGAGGTGTTTGCAAGTTAGACTAAACTGGTTTTTGAGTAAGTAGAAGCTGATACCATCAACACCTAAACAAGAGAGCAATCTGAGACACCTTTGGTGAATTCCAGAACTCCCATTGGTCTTAATTAGAGCAACTGAAAGAAACTGTTAATTTCAATCAGCTGATGAAAGGAGCTGCTGTCACAATCAGAAAGGTTCTTGGAGTTTAGTTTTCAACTTTTAAAGTAATAGAAAGTCTTACACAAAACATATTGTTTTGATGGAAAAATATGCACAGCTTTTGCTTTTTTTATTAGAGAGTGTTAATAGTATTATGAGCCCAGATTGTGTGTTAAAACTTGAGGTTTTCTAGATAAGTTTCTTTGCTTTATCAAGCAGAACTGGAATTTAATAAAAAAACAACCTATGCTGAAAATAATGGTACATTAAAAAAAATTCTTTGCTAATAAAGCCTGCTGAGAAATCCAATAGTAATAGACAATAATAAGCATCTAATTCCTGCATGCCTAATCACTGCAAAACAAGTGCCTTAAAATTTTTCAGGAGAGCTTCAAGAACATTCTACATGCACTTTGGTGTTCTGGGAACATATTTCTGAGACTTCTATAAAAGGATGCTTATACAGAACATGGAAGATGCAGGTTTCAATCTAATTTTCTCCATTCAGGGTTCAGAGCACAAACTGAAGGACAAAATACATTTTTAGAAATAGCAATGATGTAATTTGTTGAGAGTCAAGATAGTAGTTAAGGGACATGAGAGAAGGTATTTACAGTCTTAATGCTCTGAGTAGATTCAGAAACAGTAGTGAACTCAAGGGCAAGGTACATTTCAAAGATGGAAAATTTAGATGCAAAAGCTTTTTCCAGTGTCATCAGAAGAAAATTTCAAGACTATACTCCTGAATGTTGGGTAACTGCCTTAATACTGGTAGTAGAAACACTGCTGTCCACTTAGTTTTTAAGTCATCTAGAGGATCTCACTAGTTACCTTTATTACTAGTCTAATTTCATAATAAAACAAATCTAAAAATCTGAATCTTACCTTATAAATATGACTTATTATCATATCCTTTACAAGGTAGTAATATTGACATTTATTAAAAAAGTCTGTGCCTTCTTTCTACCATTTTCCCTCCAATCTGGTCAAATAAATGTTTTGAATTAGAGATTCTTAAAATAAATTATGTGGCTATTGTGTCTACAGGTTGTACATGTATTTTTTAATGTGTCAGATTCATTTATACATTTACAGAGGCCAAATGTTAGCTGCTCCTGGAAATTCAAAGATCCTTCTGTGCATTGTCTCTTTATATTTGTCTTGGTTTTCACTTGCACACACAAATCAGTCTCCTTCACCTGCCTAATTATCAGGAGCAGAAAACATGCTGAAATGCTCTTTGCGGAACTTCTGCTGAATAAATATTTGGTAAATACAACACAGAAGACCAGGAAGTTCAGCCTTCAGGACTGTACAGAGTTTCACCTAAGGATGAAACCCATGGTCTGTAAGAGCTGAAATGATGATCTTCTTTTGAATATTTTATAGAAAACATTCCCCTGGCACAAGGAAGGTGTACAATCAGTCTGCAGAAGAGAAGGCTCCAAGGAGACCTTCTTGTGGCCTTCCAGTATCCGAAGGGGGCCTACAGGAAAGCTGGCGAGGGACTTTTTAGGAGGTCAGACAGTGATAGAAGCAGGGGAAATGGGTGTAAGCTAGAGGAGGGTAGATTTAAGTTGGATATTAGGAGGAAGTTCTTCACTGTGAGGGTGGTTATGCAGTGGAACAGGTTGCCCAGACAGGTTGTGGAAGCCTCATCCGTGGAAGCTTTTAAGACAAGGCTCGATGGGGCCCTGGGCAACGTGATCTAGTGGATGGTGTCCCTGCCAGGCAGGGGGGTTGGAACTGGATGATCTTTGAGGTCGCTTCCAACTCTGACAATTCTATGATAATAAGAAAGTCAATACAATACAAGACATTTCCCAACATGCTTATTTAAATCAAAACTAACATCCAGAATTTAATAGGATTTCCCCCCACCTTGGTGGTAGGCACACTTCTTTGAAGGGAAAAATTCTCATGCTGTAGAGATCCTGCACATACAACTTGCATCGTTGCTTTGTTTCTCTATCATGTATTGAGTTAAAAAAAACCCAGCAACAACCAGAATGGCAAGACTCATACGATCTTTTGCCTGTTATCCAAAAGAACTGTACGAAGAATGTGATGGAATTGCTGGAATTGCCTAGCTTGGAGATGTCCCTGCTTGAAATGTTTTTACAAGGACATCCTTGTTACTAGGGTGAAAAAATGTTCTAAATGTTAACTAGAAATCACTTTCCTTCACCCCACATCTTTCGCTTTAGTAAATGAAGACAGGATGAACATCTAAAATTACTAATTGGTTTACTGATCAGTTGTAGTTTGTTCGATTGATTTGCAATTAATTCTGGTTTGTGGTGCATAGAAAAAGAAGGCTGGCGCCAACCTTTGAGGCAGCTGATACTCAATATTCTCCAAGAGAGCTGTGGGCCTGAATATCAATAATTTGTTTTGAAGCAGCTCCTGAAGGTATTGAAACTCTGTCTTGTACATTTGTAAGAGCTCCAGGGAATAGAATAAAAAGTAGAACAAAAATAAAGAAGGATTTTGTTAATAAATATATTATTCTGTGAAGATCAGACATTTTTAACCTTGCAACTAGTACTTACTGCCATTATTATTACAGAAAAGTATAAATATTTTCCATAATCCATACTATTATTGGTGCTTTTTGGGGATACTTGTTTATATCACAGCATTAACTGTTCCAGGCTTTTTACACATAAATGGCAACTTTAAAAGTCACTAGAGGTTTTGTTTCACTAGTACTGAAAATTCACAGAAGGCAACCCTGATAAAAACACAAGTACCTACACAACATGTAACAGATTCATTACTTATTTTGAAGCATACGGAGCCACATATAGAATAAATATATCTGCTTTGCTTCAGTTAGGTAATAAAGTTCTTTTGATTATTGGAAAAAAAGAGAAGAATCCAAGCACAGATTACTTAAAATAGAATCAAGAATCCTCCTCAGTACTTGTTCATATTTGCAATGTGACTTCTGATATTTTTTTTGCAAACCTGATTTAAAATTCACTTTAATGTTTACTTGGTGTAAGAATCCTTTCCTGGATGCTTTTTACACTTCTGTTTCACTTTCTGCTTGAAGTCATTTTCCAGAAACAAATAATGACATTCTTTTTCTCTGGCACTGCATATTGCTTATTTGTCTCCTATTATTACTATATGCATCTTATTCCTTGGTCCAGTATACATTTTTTTTCTTTCTTTTCCTGAAGTTTGCTTATTTCATATAAAAATCCCTAAATAATTTATACAAAATGCATCCTTTTCTGGACCTTTTCAGGAATTTTCCAGGTATCTTTATTACATTCTCTAAATTCTCTAAAATAGGGTTAATTTTTTCTGAAATTATTTAATTTTCTTTTTCATTGTTTAGAAGTAAGAGGAATACTTAGTAATCTGATTTTCTATGAAAAACATGTTACAAAATCATAATTTATTCCTTTCTTATTGCAGTATAAAGACATTTTAGTACACGCAAAGTTTAATCTTGACTAGCTTTATTTTCAATATTTGTATAAGCAATGTTACTTATAACATTTATACTATGAAGAAACAACTTATTTTAAGCTAATTTTTTTTTTAATCTCTATTTTTTGACAAATTTATGTAGAAGGTAACAAAAGAGTGAGGACAGGAAATGAATGGCCATTCATCGAAACTATTTTTGAACCCCTAATAGATAAAACACCTGATTAAAGCTATAGAAAAGAAGTGATAAGGGAAACTGAACTGAGTTTCCACGCTACTTCAGACTTCAGCTTTTCACTGTAAACGTGATCTTCTTTCAAACTGTGAATGAGTCTAAAACTGCATATTAGTAGCTGCCTTAGAGATACTGTAATAATGGTGGATCATTCCCGTGAGAAAGGCAAGCAAGGCTTACTGACTCCTGTGTAAGAGAGCTATCTGTCACAGATGTCAGTTTATCTGATTGAGACTCCTTAGCTGCTGCTATACTTGCAGCCTTCTCTATATCAAGACCTTTGCATCTACAAGCTGCCAGCAAGGGAGAAAAAAAAACCTTCTTCTGATGAGATAGCCTTGGGATCTTTGTGGCTTTTTCTCTCAGCATTTAAACAGTGTATTTAATTGGCTGACATCTGAACTTTGAAAGAATCCTAATTCTTATGGGATGTGGGGGGTTTTACTGTATTTCATAAGCCTTCCATCATTTCACATTTCTTATGCCATTAGCCCTGTGCATGGCCAGTCTGTCAAAGTAATCTATAGATCTTATATCTGATACACCAGCAGAACACTTGTATATTTTTATTAGTCATAGTCAAAGCTTTCATGATTATTTTGATGAGAGAAACAGCAATGAGGAGAGCTGTCCAAAATATTAAAATATAAAATTAAGACAACAAATGCTGTTCAGACACTTAATCATTTCTTTTCCTAATGTTTGATTTTGATCTTTACAGAGATATGATTATAAAATTAAGCTTTTTTTCTCAACCTTGACAGCAATTCAAGATGAGGAGCATACAATTCATTACTGAATAAAATGACCTTCAATATAAGACGGTTTGTGGGTCACATGGTCACTTGGGAAAACATAAAATGTATTAATGCTTGCTAAACAGTGAATAGGTTTTGCTTTGCATCTCCAACACACACATTTGCACATACCACTAGCAATTGCAATTGAAAAACCAGACAGCTGTCCAAAACAATATTTTTAAAACTTGAGTTTGGTATTGGAGTAGATATAACTGGCGTCATTGCCTTCATTGATTTATGGGAGAAGTGGTAGTCTGCTTTTACTCTTGCACCTCTTACTAGACCACAAATTCAGAAAGTAACAAAGTTATCCTCATTTGTTAATCTGTTGAGAATGTGCATGGTTTTACTGTGAGAATAATGCACTAAGACAGGAAAGCAACCAGAAGGAAGGAAAAATTGGGGTTGTTATAGGAATCAACTCTATTGTTTATGATTGTGTGTAAAATTTATGGATTTACCACTTCTTTGTAATGTATTTACTCAAGGAAGCTCTGTTATAAATCATCTGTTTTCCAATAGGAACTTACATTTTTCATCCTAATCTCCTGCTAATTTCACTGAGGCAAGAAAGGGTCAAATGACGAGTCCAGTGTTGTATGATGAGTCATTGAATGAACCAGGAGTACTAGGATCCTCCTCGCCTCTAGCCCTTTATATCAGCAGGCCACGGGGGCTTTGTGTTACTCCTTTCAAGCTGCCTTTAAATCCAAAGTGTTAATCAGAAATGTCTCCCATTAAATCTTAGTGTGGCTCAAACAGTGCAAGTAGATACAGTCCTTGAGGTGGTCTGTTCATGTACTGGATATGTTTCTGTGCTTTTTATGTGACACTCTTTCTGCTGAGATTTGTTTACTGATCTTCATAAATCAGCATTCTCATCAGATGTGGTAATGAAGTCCTATGAGAGTCAGTCAATAATTTCCACGGTTGTTAAGTAGTTATCTAAAGATTTCCTTCTTTTTGGGCTTGATTCATCACATGTTTTCAGGTTTGTACTGACATAAGTCTAATGGGTTCAAACTGGTTGCAGTTAAATCAACACACAGATCTAGTCCCTGAGCTGGTGTAAATCAGCATAGCTTTACTGCTTTCAGAAGCAGCAATCTTTTTTAAGCCATTGTAGTTCAGACAAGCAAACTGTATATGCTGGACCAGGTTCAGCTTTGATGACCAAGTATTCCCGGGTGGAGTGTTACTGTTACACTTTTAAAAATGAACATAGAGTTTGATTAGAATGATAAAGGAGAGACACTTTTGTGTGGGATTGTTTTGTTGTCATCTATTTCTTTTTTCTCTGCAAAAACAACGCTACCTTTCAGAGCAGCACTTCTAAGGTTTCATCTGCAGTAGAAGGAAAACCACTGACTGCAGGCTAACAGAGTGGAAGATGTAAAATAAATCCTTTGGAAGACATGTAATGCATGTGAAAAGAAGAAATAAGAAACCAAATCTACACAAATTAAACACAGTGAGAGAGTCTGTCTATGTCCTACAAGTTATCAATTAGGTCCTGAGTAGAAAACTCTTAACCATACACTTGAATGTATAAGTCCACTAATGTCAGAAGAACTTACCATGTATAAAATCAGCTTCCTCTAATTTCTCACCAGAAATGTCAGTCCCTTTTGCCTTGAAATAAATATTCCATTTTTCCTTAAGAATTTTTAGACGTTGTTAGTAGATAAAATTGAAAGAATCTTTGAAGTGAATAATTGAGTAGAAAATGAATTTTGAAGTTTTAAAATACAATCAATTTTTTAATTTTTTTTCCCTTTTTTTATATATAAACAAAAGCGTTATATATAGATTCATAAAAATGCTATTCCTAACGGAATCTTTCACCATGAGAAGTTTTGGCAACAAAAAATGGGTTTTTTTTCCTTTTCTTCCAAGCAGGTTTTTACATCTCTGCATTTACAAACAAGTGTAATGGAGCAGAGTTCCAGATCTTCTGAAATTCTCAGTGTCACAAAACCAAAGAAAACAGCATTTTATTACAGTATTAAAGGTTGTGTTTGTTTATTATAATAATGCCACACTGTATGGAGGAAAATGTGACAAGTCTCCACTAATAGCAATTTCTAGTGCATTTTAAAGCTAGAACTAACCAAATACAACCCTAACAACATAGACAGAATTCCTTTTAGTTTCAACAAGTCCAGTGTCTCAGTTACACTTTGTGACTTTGAATTACAGCACGTTCTATAAACATGAGGGCAACTCCTAAATTCTCTGTAAGAATTGTTTTACACTTTTTCAAAAACATGCTCATATTTCTGATGTCATTGTGTACTGTTTAATTTTTGTAACTATTAAATACGAAAGTGAAAAAAAGGTTTTAGATTTAATTTTAATTGAGAAAAATAAGCAACACAGGAAATAGGATGTGCTCAGTATATATTAATGGAACGTTTTGTGATGTAAATGGCTGCAATTGCAGTGGAACCATTTTACAGTTTACTTAGTGACCAAAAGCAAAACACAAACCAAAAATATTCTTACTGGTAGTCATGAGCTGCTTATATGGTCACTTCATAGTGCAGCAAGGATCCCTATGACAAAAACTTTCATAGTCAGATTTACTGATTTATGGCTTGTATATTTTTGCTAGTTATTTATTCAGATACTATTATGTACACATGAAACTTAACTTTCCACACATGTGACATTTGAAATGTTGAAATGATTCATAATTTCAGTTACTTCAGAATTTTTATGCTTATGATAGAAGTACATGACAAAACTTAGAGCCACCTAATGATTAGAAAAATATTATTTAAAAAAAAAAGCTTTTTTTCCTCCTTGTCATAAACAGGAAATATCATCACAGTTCTTTTTTACTAATAAGTAAGTTATCCTGTTCCTAACTGTTTACCATTTACATGTTTGAACAATTCTGTAGAACCACTATTCATTATTTCTGAAAAAACAGAATTAGCTTCCATTTCAGGAAACATTGCACTGTTGAACCATGTCATTTCATAGATTCAACACATCAGGAAGAACAAGTATTTTCATGTGTTATTTATTTGTTTTAAATAAATAGGTGGACTTAATATCTAGGATTTAAAATACAAGGAAAGATAATACTATGGAGTATCTATTGCATGCTAAAATTCATAGAGCAGAATCTGAAGATTTTAGACAGTATATAGGTTCGTTGAGTCATTTACGAAACCGAATTTATGATGATTGGTAAACAAATTGCCTGACTGAAGTCATCAGCTGAAGATGTCTTGCACAGATTTACTGTTCAAAGCATCAGTGACCTGTTTAATGACCATAAACCTTAGTGTCAGAAGTTCCTCCTAATCTTTAAATATCCATGTCTAATAAATTCCAAAAGCTAATAAAAAAAGACTTTATTTTTTGTATGGATCTATTTATTCTAAATTACTCACCAGAGAGAAAGATTTCATTGAAAAACACCCCTCAAAAGTGATTCATTAAAACCAAGGTGCCATCTTTAAACAAATTACTGGAAATTGTATCATCAGTGGTAATTGACAATATATCTTTTTATCATAGTCGTATGCTTTTAATTTAATTAGTGATCTCTCTACTGTCTATCTTTTGATGTAACTTTTAAATTCAATTATTTTTCTGATTTCTTCTATGTTGAGTATAATAAATGCAGGTACCTTTTGCTGCAACAACCACTGAATATGTCTTATATTCCAACAAAATAAAATGAATGGAAAATAATCTATTTGTCAGATTTATGGCTAAACTAACTTGGAGTTTAGATTGAAGATTTATATTAGAATATGCATGGATTTAAGCTGAAAAGCTTTCCCCCCTGCCCCAAATGAACTTCTGAAAGAATAGATTATTCTGGGTGACAGCAGTACTTCAAGAAATCAAACATATTAAGATATGGAAATGAATAATTAAAACGTATTAACAGACTTAATTATATGCAGCTGCAAAATCATGCAGTAATAAAAATGACTGAGTTCACAACATTCAGTATTTTTCTTTTGCTTTCTGTATTTTGATTATAGATTATAGTTTCTTTGAATTACATTGCACACTAACTTTACTTATTGCAGACACCTGACTTTAAAAAACTTGTGACTTAAAGTCTAAAACATAAAACTAAAAATTCCTAATCAATCAAGGAAATTGTACCTGCAATGATAAAAGTAATTTCCTTCCCAATAGCTAAAATAAGCAACAACACAAAACAAGCCTCACAATCAGATAGAAGTTGTGAGAAATCTGCATCTAAGCAGAACTCTGTCACATGTAGCTGGGCTTCCTTGTAGATGTCATCCTTCCTACATAAAGATGCAGCTGAAGGATCCACACTTTTGAAAAGTTTTTTCTTCTTACTCACACATTTGTAGCCATGACAGCAGCTAGCAAGAATAATTTATCAGCCTCTTGGTTTAGTATCAATTCATAATTCTTATCTAAATGCATATCAGACCCCATCTCTTTGAGTATCATCTTAGAAATCATAATGAAGTCATCTTAGAGTATTATAATAGAAATAGTTTGATGATTACTCTTCGTGGTTTTTTACTGGAGATGGGAGACATAGCAAGAAATTCTCTTCATCAGTCCTATTTCTTTGCTTTAGCTAATTCACCAATTATTTGTGTAGAAGAAGAAAGAAAAACAAAACAAAACAAAGAAATACTATTCTTAGGCACTATCACTCATGAAACTAGGAAAATGCAAGGAAAATATCTCTCAGAAGTCACCTGCCCAGTTCTCTGATTTAAAATAACCCAAATATATATTATGTATATATTCTGTGTAAGTCCCACATAAGCTTCTGTCATCGTACAGTATTGGTTGCAGGGGACAGAGCTACAGTTTCAGATGCCCCCAGTGGAGGAACCAGCATTAGCAGTATCCTTCACAAAGTTGCTCAGAAAGCAAACCTCACTAAATGAAAGGACAAATTATCTATTCTCCTTTTGTCTATTTTTTTTCATTTAAAACAGGACACAGGTCATGACAGAAAACATTATTTTAGAGGAGTAGCATTAATCTCCTTGGACTAAGCAACCTGCTTTCTGTTCTGTGCTTATCACTGTATAAGGCAGCCTCTGTACAGCACTATAGCTATGGGCAGCCCACACAGCTGTAATGGTTTGACCCAGGCTTTTCCTGGTAACCAGTTTGTAACCAGGGAAGTGATCATATTTACCCAGTATTCCACACGATTTTACGTAACTGGGGTATAAATACAGAGGGGGAGAGGCCCTCGTTCTCTTTTTTTTTTTTGCCTTCCGGTGGATCCAAGGACGCAGGTTCTCTGCTATCGGTCTCACCCGTGCAGAGAAGTCAAGCCTTGTAGGCCTTGAGAGGCAGCTGTTGCTGGCGTCGGTCAGTGCGACTCTGCTATCTTAAGGAGAGTAGTAAGATTCTGTTTTTTATTAGTTCTATCCTGGGTTTTGAGTGTACATACCTGTTTTAGTTTTCCTTTTCCCTTTTTTCCCTTTTTCCCCTTTCCCCTTCCCTTTTCCCCTTCCCTTGGGGGTTCCCTCTACTGTGTACATAGTATTTTAATTGTATATAACTGCTATATATATAAATATAAATACTTTTGATGTAGTTCGGGTTGTTTCGGGCTCTTTAGTTTCTCTCGTAGTTTTTTTTCTTAAACTCAGAGAAGAAGGGAGGGGGAAGGATTTCACTGTGAGTTTGGGCATTTAGCAGGGAGCCAGGTCCAAACCATCACAACAGCTTGGAGAACCTCTACAGCATAGTATTTTGTGACATTTTGAAAATTTTTGAACTCCAGTATTCAACATCTATTATTATTTATGCCACGAGTATACGGTGTGACCTTTCCCTGGCACTTTGTTTTATAATTACAAAACACAGTGCTAAATAATCTCTTCATGCAAAAAGTGTATAATCTATAGGCTAACCCTGAGGGAGAAATTACTTTCTAAGTTAGAAACATAAGATAAAATACCATTACTGACATAAAGGAAGATATACCATATTTAATTTATTAGTCTTTCAAAAATATCCAGCAACCAAAATCATAATCAAGAAATGTGGTTTGATAGAGCATACCTATCAGTGGGTTCTTTGATACAAAACTGAAGAAAATCTCTTCCACTGATGAAGGTAATGCTGATATTGCTATTGGTTTCAGTAGCTGAAAGTGCCTGGTGCAGCCTTACTTTTCTAACTCTTTCATCAGCCAACTATATGAACACAAGCAGTGAATGCAGCTGAATTCCTTTCTCTCCATCATCTATTATGGATGCCCAGGAAGTCAGCTTAAAGAAGACAGAAGTTCTCTATCAACCGGCAACTCAGGAAGTCTTCCATCATCCCCATAACACCATTGGCCAATCAGAGCTCAAATCAGTTCAGCAGTTTAATTACCTAGGTAGCCTCATCTCCTCGGATGGCAAGATTGACGGAGAGATAGACAACAGGCTAGCAAAGGCATATAGTGCTTTTGGAAAGCTTCATAAAAGAGTTTGGCAAAATAAACAACTGAAGAAAAGTACAACGATCAGAGTTCACAGAGCCATAGTGCTGTCTACTCTCTTGTATGCATCAGATTCATGGGTCATCTACCGCCACCACCTGTGTCTCCTAGAACGCTTCCATCAACGCTGTCTCTGCACAATCCTCAACATCCACTGGTCAGATTATGTGACCAATACATCTGTTCTAGAACAAGCACCAGTCACAAGTATTGAGGCCATGTTACTGAGAACACAACTGAGTTGGGCAGGGAATGTCTCAAGGATGAAGGACCACCACCTCCCTAAGATCTTGCTTTATGGTGAACTTGCCACCGGCTGCCGCAAGAGAGGAGCTCCAATGAGAAGATACAAGGACTCCCTGAAACAACATCTCAGCCTTGGCCACATTGATCTTCATAGCTGGTCTACTCTGGCCTCCAAGAGGGAGGCCTGGAGACACACCACCTGTAATGCTGCAGATGCTTTTGAGAAAGCATGCAGGATCTCCCTTGAGGAGAAAAGACAGCGCAGAAAGAATCGTGCCTTGCAGAACACACCATCTAAGGAGTCTTTCTGCTGTGTCTTTTGCAACCGTACATGCCTATCTCATATTGGCCTTTTTAGCCACCACCGTGTGTGCAACAAACATGGGTAGAGCCCTTCCCAAATCTTCGTTCGTGAAGCCTAGCCATGATGATGATGATGATGATGATGATATGAACACAAGCAGTGAATGCAGCTGAATTCTTTTCTCTCCATCATCTATTATGGATGCCCAGGTCATGAGCAACCTCCAACTATACACAGACATCATTTGATGATATGTTTGAGAAGGGGAAAGCAAAATGGGACCTAGTCCAGCAGAAGCTTCAGGAGCCACTGTGGTATAGGTCAGAACCGTCCTTCATTGCCAAGCATTGGTTTAATTAAGGAAACACTGCAAATGAAAGCTTTATGTTTTTACACTTCCTTTGCTTATGTGTTCTCATTCTCAATAATCCTAGTCTCCTATTCCAGAATCCCTAATATTTAAGCATTATATCTTTCTTCAGTTGATAAAATAGGAATCAACTGCAACTTCCCAGCAGTCATTTACTACATTTAATCACTTTTGAATCTTATTCACTCTGAATGACACTTAAGAGAGGTGTGAAGTCTTTCTTCGGAGTGGGTCTTATAACTGACAGGTTACCAAAGAACATGAGGCAGAAGAAAGTTAATGCTTTTTGTCTGATTGATAGCTAATAAGGCCCTTTCATGAAGACACTTGGAGTGTTCTTGCAACCTGCTATCCAATTAACAGATTCCTTTTAACATGGCTCTGCTAGCTCATCCACCTCTGTGCTGTATTAGCCTACTGTGAAAAAAAAAAATAGACAAGCTTTTACATTAATATTTAAAATATATATATGAAAATAAAAAATAAAATATTTATTACATATAAATATGTATGTCTATATATTCACATACATGCACATTATATGCATATAAGCAATGAAAGGCACACACACATCCATATGAAAATACAAAAAGATCATACTGTATTCTGCCTGTGAAATGGTTAACAGGGAAATAAATCAACATTCCTTTCTATGTGTGTTAAAAATATTATTATCTCCAAGTCACATTTTAATTTCGTACTTGATGCTTCAGCTCATGCCATGTTTTTCGTTAGCAATGGCCTATTAAGCTGCTAATTTATATACTGTTGTGAAGGCCTCTGTAAATGCTGCTCTATAAATAATAGAGCAGTGATCCATAACCACCTTCCATGTAACAGCGCAGAGTCCACTACAGCTAATATGAAAGAACAGCTGGTTGCTAGGTGCCAAAATGCTGCCTGCCTATTTAGGAACTGCTATAGTTTTGTCTCCCTGCTAAGATGACAAAAGTGTAATTAGAGATTAATCAAGAGCTACATTACTGCCACAGTTTCCTGCGGTCTGACTTTTGTTGCTCACCAGCAGTTAAGTGCATCTGCCTGTGTTTACCAGTTCTCTGGAGATTTAAAAATTTATTGTCATATTTACAGGGACAGCTACAGTAAGAGTTATCAAATTATGGAGGAACTCTGGCAAAAAGAATATAATTTGCAATTGCAGATATGACTGTTTATTTTTTAAACATTCCCTGTATGACAAGGGTTTTAAATTTCCTGCTGCCACATGCTTAATTCACTGGGAAGAGGGGAAAAGGGTTTAAAACCAGACTGTTTTATTCTTTACTGAAGCCTCATTAATATAAAACTTTGCACCATTTTTAGTATTCTTATTTAAGTCTTTTGTAAGCTTCATTTAATATCATATAGACCTTTTGTCTACTTAGATAGCAAGTAGTTTCTAGTGCTACTGAAACCTATAAACTCTTCAATCTATTAATAGTTTCACGTATTACTAAACAGTATCTTTAGATTCCCAAGATGTCACTACTTGCACACTGCTTGATAGAAAATTAACACTTACTAAGAAATAGTTGTGCAGAGTTCTGTTCATTGCATTGTGCAATAAAAGCCACAGAGGGATTTTGTTCAGAAATTTATTGTAATTAAAGAAATTCTGATTTAAATTTATTCTTCACAAATTCAGATCTTTTAAAATGATAGAAATATTTCATAGGAAATATGTCCCATTTCCTGACTAGCTCTTGTAATGATATAAAGAGGACAGATAAGAAAATAGATGAAAAGATTATGGGACTTATCCAAGGTTGTGTAACAAATCATTGGTATCTGAGAAGAGATCTCAGTCATTCTGCCTATTGTGGAGAAACTTGCACTCTCTTTAAAGAGAGACTGTAGTTCTTAGTTGAATATCTGCTCCAAAGCCTGCCCAGGAGTCTTAGCAAGCAGTCTGTACTGACCTCTGTGCTACTTAGTGCCCAAGTCCAAGAACAGATTGGTTTGGATAAGATTACATCAAACCTGGCCTGATCACTGGCACATAGGAGAGTAAGTCTAGTACAACAGTAAAAAGGTAATATTTCTAACACAATATTACACAGAATTACAATATATAACACAGTAGCAATCTTTACAGGGAGACAAAGAATAACCCACTTCCATTAATAAGATCAGTGCTTACAATCTAATGAGCCAATAAAAAGGCACAAAGAGGACAGTAAAAACACAGAGGTTGTGCAGCCTACTCTGAGTAACTTCATTTAAACCTATCAGTCAGAAGCCAGTACAGGAAAATGCCATATAAACAACTCTACTGTGAGTGGATTAATAGTGCAGAACTCTGCAATCCAGCTTTCCTTCCACACTAAATCCCTCCAACAAAAGGAACGCATACATTATGTGTTAGTTAGTTAGTAACTGAGGTTTCAACTATAATAACTGTTGCTACTTATTTATATATAAAAGTGCATATTTGTATATATATAATCTCTGCAAGTATATATGTGTACAAACGTATCTACCTATAGCTTTATCTACCTATAGCTTTTGTAGAGGCATAAGCAATGGATTCCAGTTCTGACACAA
>VWZX01005892.1:45906-69415 GCA_013399015.1 Galbula dea
ACCCCCTACACTTGCTCCAAATATTACAGACCCTTGACTTATACAAGGGCAAAAGCTTGTAGATAATAGGCTTAACAATGAGATTCTTATTTAGTACTTCCTTTTTTTTTTTTTCCTCTTCCTTTTGAAAAGATCTATACAACACTTACAAAGATAATATTTAGATAAGTTTTATTCTTTCTTACACAGAGTCAGGAGTTCAAATCCAGCTTTTTTTGAAGATAATATTTTCTTATTTCTTAATAACTACCATAAATAACAGCATAAAACCTTTTTTTGGCTCTGCTCAAGGACTGATGAACTTCATAAACAACAGTTGAACCTCAAAAGATTTGGAAAAAAAGAAGACAAAAAACAACAACCACAACAAAACCAAAACAAAACGAAAAAAAACCTATATGTAGATCCAGTTTTATCTCTTGTGCTTAAAATAATGATACCTGATTTCAGTGTCAGTATGTTTTCTTATACAAAATGTTAGTTTTTCTTCCCATCTTTTGTTTGTTTTTCATGGAAGAAAAATAGCTCACAACTAAGAGGCAATCTGAAGGACAAGATGAGGAGGCTGCATTATTTCAATGTAACTGGAAAAGTTGTCTTTGTCCATTAAAAATGTTGCCTATTGAAAACCACAACTTTTATCTTATGGAAACAGGAAGTGAAATAATAAAGGTATGTTAAGTCAAGTTGGGTAGCTATTAATAATAATTTCCTAAGAAGCTTATCAGACTTTAAATCCCAGGCAAAAGTAGGGCACATCTTTCTTGTCCTCTGACTGTTGCCCTTCTGAATTGGTAGCACCTTAGCTTCAAGAGGATGAAGAGAAGAAACTCCCAGAATTCAGATATCACCATTATAATAAATTATGGTTATAAATTATAGTATAACTACAACCTTAAGTTGTCCTAACTATAAATTCAGATACTTTATATACCATGGGAATTGTGTCTTCAAACATCTTCAAACTGAGAAAACCTGTCAATTCACAGCTTCCATTTCCAGGAATGTGCCCATACTCTTCAGATATTTGCAGAACTAGATGACAGCTCTAGCAGCAACTTTGATCCTAAAGTTCTCCAGAGTTCTTGGAGTTTTTTGAAGTGTTTGTTTTTTCCTTTTTTTCCCTAAACACAGCTACTGGAGATGCCATCCTGCCTTCCAATGTCTAGATTGTGAGAGCATAGGACCAATAACAAGGAAAGGCCCCGAGTTTTTTGCTGTGTGCTATCTAGCAGTGGGAGTATGATCCAATTTGAACTGTTGAAGAAACATAAAGATTGATCAAGGTAGTATTTTGATATCTGGTAAAAGCACTGGATAGCAGGCAGTCTAGATGACTGCCTTAGATTTTGGCAACCTCAGCTCTACACAGTCTCCATTACTTTGGATTACACCAAAGAAAAATAATGAAATAAAATATAAATTAATTTACTTGAAAAACTAACTATGCTGTACACTCAGTCTTGAGTTTTACTGAGGTATCTGTGTATTAAAATAAACTCAAAGTTATCCAGGATTAAGAAAGAACATACATATAACTCACTCACTTGGGATCAAACACTAGAACGAAAAGGCAGCTGCAAAGCACAGATGAACAATTTTGTTCAACACAATTACCTTGATTGCAGCTAATCTGATTTGGGCTTCTGTATGTGTATGTATGTGTATCTAATCTTACATAAGGGTTGATCCCTTTGCTGGCTGAATTAGGTCAAAATACAAAAGACAAAATAGCTAATAAATAGGGAACATTATCAAAATTTTAAATCCAAAATTGTAGTCTATTTCCACAAACCCACTGCTTTGATGAAAATTATTTGTTATATGGCTAAGTTCTTAGCTACAAGGCATTTTCTGGGCTTTGAAGATTTTCCCATAGTCTTAGAAATAATAATAAAAAAAAAAAAAAAAAAAAAAAGCAAATTGCTGTGCTTTTCTGTAATTTTGTAAAACAGGGTGTTTCAAGATAAATTATACTAGCGGATGGTATCTGTCTTGTACCACAAAACACATGTAAAATACCTGTAATTTAGTCTTTTCAAGGAGTGCATGGAAAAAGGTAATAAATACAAACACAACCATACTAGTTTGTAGACATGCAGACTTCACAAGTTAGAAAGATTTCAGGCTTGCTAAATATCAAAGATGGGACCCGCAATGCACACCAAACTACCTAAATTGCCTTCAAATTTAAGGTGCAATTTATTTCAAATGGCATAAAGTTGTAGATAGTAGTACTAGCATACAGAGACACACTGGATGTCTGTGTGTATCAGTGACTGGGTTGAAATAGAACTTATTTCTGGGTATAGGTACTGTTGTAATTAGATAGATTGTACAAAATGCACAGGTAGAGATAAATATGCAACATCATGTATACTTGCAGTCTCCTGATTTAATTCCAGTTTTGCTTTTTGTTAGTAATTTAAATAGCCCTTTTCTGTAAAATATTTTTTCTTCCAAATACTTTTCTTTCTATATGTGCACATCATCTGTCAAAATTTTAGTATGTTTAGTGTGGTTTCCTGGAATTTTCTGCTCTTTTCCCCATTCAGGAAGCACCTGACTTGAGAGTATTTTCTTCTCTAATATTTGAAAAAGAAAAACAATTGATTGCATTGTCTCTCACTTTGCACCAAAAGCTATGACAGGAAGGAGAAAGTGACTTGAGCAAGAAGAATGATGGACATTAAACTGACTATTAATTCACTGAATTTCATGAGACAGTTTTTCTTGAACTCGCACCACCCTGGAACGTGGAAACTTTTCTAGGAAAGACCTTTTCGTAATGGATGAAGATACTTAAAGTTTTGCTACTGTTTTTCTGTTTTACTAACACATTGTAACAGTAGTGTTACTGTCCATATCAGAGCTGATTTTCTTAAGACATATAGTAAAATTACTTTTAAAGTCTGTTTACATGGCTTAGATCATGTCACAGTTTTTGTCTTCAAAAAAGTTTCACAAAGGGATTCACACCCCTCACGCTTTTTGAAAAACCCTACCAGGCTCCTGTCTGTGTTGCAGGGCTCTTACATATCATACAGCAATAGGTTCCCTGTAATGTCAGCCCCAGGCTTGTGGGAAAGACCAGGGGTTAACTCATCAACTTAAACTACACTTTCAAAATTTTAATTTGTGACAGAAAATTTAATGTATATTCAAAAACTATCCTAAATATTTCCTTGAAATCCAGAAATGTAAGTGATGATTCTCAGTGTTATAAAGTTTAAATAACTTTGTATTTTGTGAGCTCAAAAGATTATGGTACATTAAATTGGGTGAATTGTGTGATTCATTCGTGGATGTACACAACCTACCACACATGCACAAAGAAAAATATGAAGATTTCCACAGAGCTCAAGTCTGGATGAATCTATGTTCTTCTCTGTCTAAGCAATGAGGTCTATCACTGTCAGATGTATTAAACAAATAGTTCCATGAACCAGAACTAATAATGCATCATTGTAGATTGAATATGCGTGGGAGCTTCTTTACCCAGAGGGTGGTGGAGCATTGGAACAGGCTCCCCAGGGAGGCTGTCACAGAATTCAAGAAGCACTTAGATAAGGCACTTAGGCGCATG
The DNA here is from genome assembly GCA_013399015.1 of Galbula dea. Taxonomy (NCBI): domain Eukaryota; kingdom Metazoa; phylum Chordata; class Aves; order Piciformes; family Galbulidae; genus Galbula; species Galbula dea. The sequence goes on from VWZX01005892.1 coordinate 49,493, forward strand.
GTGTGACTGTGGAGTTGTCCTGTGCCTAAACAGGAGTTGGACTAGATGATCCTAATGGGTCTCTTCCAACTCTGGAGATTCTGTGATTCTGTGATTCAAAGATTTGTCCCTTGTGATTGATTGAGGCTCTGATTCAGGATTTTTCCCTTATTCGGATACTCACAAGATCCTGCATGTAGATTCGCTTATGTCCATAAACAGACACTTACAAGATGGCTTTTCCAATGGTTTGGATATTTTATGCTTTTACTTCTATGCTTACTCTCATGCATAGGTCAACTTGCATAAGTGTTCTTTTTAAAATCCTATTCAGCTGTCAAAGTCACTCACGACTGAAAAACAAGGAAGGAAAGAGAGACACAAAACAGACGCTTCACTTTCTTCAAATTCAGAGTTAAGAGTGGCACAAATGAAATGGTACCTGAATGGCCAGGAACTATGAAACACTGGCTGAAAACAAATGAAGGAACTGTCAGAGAAATGCCTGAGAAGGATGAACATCATCGTTCCATCAGAGGCCATACTTAAGGAATACGCACAGACTTCAGGCAGACATAAAGTTACAATGTGCCCAATTATCTTGTCATGGAGGAGGCTAATAATTGTCTTTTTAAACAGATAAATCCCTTGGCAGCTGGGAATTTTCCTGTATATCTGTTAACCTACAGACATAGAAGCTTCCCCTCATAGCCATCATTAGATGCCTCTTGGAACCAGGTCTGTGCTCCAGCCCTGTGGATCGCTGCTCCTGGGAATGTTTCTATTTCAGGAGCGTGGATCCAGAAATGACATTTCAGCACTGGCCAGGTGGAATAACTGGTTCTAATGTGTCATTTCCAGAAGCACTACATCCCTCAGACATTTTAGCATGGCAAACTGATGGGTCAGAGGATAAAGGCAGGTTGGAATATATTCCACCAGGGTGGAATGTAACAGAAAACAAATAATATAGCAGATAACAGGCATTTTATTACAAATGCATCTCTCTCTTTCGAGATGTTATTCTCAAGGACTGTTCAGGTAAACTTAGTCATGATTTTGATTTCATAAAATGGGTTTACAACACTATTCATTTCCACAGCTGATTACATATGTGGGCTGTATTAACAGATTTAACAGATTAACCTCTTAACTGCTGGGCTTTTCTGAATAAAAGTACAATCTTTTTTCACTCTGCTCATCCTTGTTACCAAAATCAACAACTAAAGTGGAATGAGAGGTGGTTTATATTTCTGGCACATTCAGTCTAGTTTGAAGACAGCAAAAAATTTAAACATTACTCTTTTGTTTAAAAATCTATTTGTTTTACTCAGAAGGGCTGTAGAAATAACAAAGAATAAACTAGATGCCTTAACATATTTTGTTATTTTCTTTTTCCTATCATACAAATTCTCTGCCCAGAACAAATTTGAGATTTTCTCATTAAGAAGAAAAAAAAATAAATTCTTGAGATGTTCTTCAGCAGGGAGAAATTTCTTTTGTTGGTTTAGTAAAATAATTCAACATGAGCCTTTGTGCCTTTGATGGTATTGTTGTTCCCAGACACTTGGCCATGTTCTAGGGCTTCAGGCAAGTATTGCACATTTACCTCCAGCCCTCTTAGCCATTAATTGCAGTTCACTTTGTTTTCTAAAATGCCAGTGTGGATGCAGAACTTCTTTGCTTTCCTTCATTCCCCTTGACACTCACCACAAAAGATTGAAGACAAATTCTCTTCTATGATGCTGGTTTGAATTCTTCCAAATCCAGGCTTTTCATTAGCATAAATATAATATAAATACATTTATGGTAGATAAATATAAGATTAAACAGATACTTATCTTGGAGAGGTGAAAAGTATGCATTCAGTCTAAAATAGATGCCAGTGTTAGATGCTTTTGGAAGCAAGGAAAAATAGTGGTGAGTATGCCACCTTGCACTCCTTCTCAGTTCCAGTAACACTGTGATTTCTTATGTTCAAGACACATTTCAATTAAATATATTCCAATACCTCCAAAAAGTTAGAAAAAAACTTCAAAACATCAATACTCTTGCCATCATTTTTTTGGTTCTCTTTCATACTCCAAACAGATGTGTTATGTGGGTTGGCAGAAGATCATTTATTGAACTTCTCATGACTATGATTTAAATGGGAAGTCAGCTTAAAGCAACTGTTGCCAGTGATCTTGACTGCTTAAGAAAACATCATTGTTTTGAATATCCTAATTATTCATTAGCTGAATAAATGTCTTTTTCACGTGGGAATGTTTATCATTTTTTGAAGATGAAATATTAGCTTCTTCCTCCTTCTATGATTTCCTTTCTTTTGTGTTGATAGTTTCTGACTTACTATCTGTCCTGTCTGCAATCTGTCAGTGGATACTTCCCAGATCAGAACAAACATTTTTTCATTTCCATTGCTGTAACAATGTTTGTCCAAATAATGACCGTATGGCAATTATGTCCCTAAACCTCTTACACACTATGGAAGGCACCAGCTCTGCTGTAACACTCCATGGCCCTGATCCTCTTGAGCCACAGTCCAAAACTGAGTTTGAAGTCAGAGAGCAAAGGCAAATGTTACCTACAATGTAATTGACAGCTTTGTGCAAGGACATTTACAGGCAATTTTTAAAAAAATCATCTCTATCATATTCTCAGTCATATTCTATAGTCAGAGGAGAGGGTTGAAAAAGAACAACCTCAAGTCTCTTGTTCACTAACAAGTGCAATGGCTTTCAAAAAAGGATGTGAAAAAACAACTTCAGCAATCATGTTGCCTCACTGTTATGGTGACTAAATAAAAAAGTATTAATATGATTATGCTAACACTCAGTGATTTATTAGCTTGTTAAAAAAAAAAAAAGAATGCTACCAAACTAAGCAACGTGTGTTCTTATATAGTGCTTAGCTGTTATAATGACTTGAGCTGAGTGATAGCCTATTGCACTGGTAAATGCATGGGAGAGATTTACTGCTGTCTTTTTGAGCAAGATAAACTATTTTGTGCATGTTAGCTTATATATGCACTCTTTTTTATTTTTTTGCAGTAATAAGAATTTGGTCATACAAAGGCGTAAGAGGACTTGACCAGTTTTGAGTAAAGATTCTATCTGAAGGCCAGCTTGTGACTTATTTTGATGTATGAGCAACTGGCAAGACCACTTAAGTGAATAATTTTCCACTGGTTGCTAGAGTTGGTATTGTGGTCTGATGGTCATCAACAGTGACAAATATTTACATTCCCAGGCTACTCACATACAAGAACTAACTTCATTGTAGTATATCAATGTCCTATAAAACAGAATGATGAATAATCTTTCCAATAAAACAACAAAGCCTCTGTACTCTATTTAAGACAAAAGAAAATTAAAAATAGTTGGTGTATAGCATACCAGAATATTCTACAATTGTCTAATAAATGACAATCTCTGTCATTCAAACTCATTTTTTGATACTTGTCTACATGTACCTTTCACTCGTGAAAGCTCATGTATGTGTCGTGCCAAATCTATGTCCATTTTTTCATACTTATTCCGTGTGCAATTCCTGTAGTTCTGCCAGCCTGGAAGTCCTAGTGTCTGTGACATTTTGTCTTGTTTATATTTGCCAGCTAAGATTAAAGTTTAACCAGATGAAATATCTCAGATGCATATGCCCATGACATTAAGAAACAGCTATTAAAATTAATCATTTTAGCTGTTAGGAAACATTTACTAATAAATTACTTGGAAATGAGAATACATTTCAGAACACATTCTTAAAGCAAAGGTAATATATTCACACTTTAAATAGAGAAAGAAATGTGATAAATAGGGGTATATTGTCTTGGGAAATTGATGTCAGCTAAAAGGTAAAATTGCTGTTTGGGGTTTTTTTGGAGCATGAAAATACATAATGTGAAAGAAGTACCATTTTCCCTGAATTTCTGCAAGTCTGATGTATGCTGTGTCTACTGCATGGGAGTGGAAGGATTTAATCTGTTGCAGTGTGAAGGGAAAATGCTGTTACCTTTAAGGCTTAAGAATCTAGATATATTCATTAACAGTTGGGTGAACTCTAAGTAAAAATTTCATGCAGTCTACTCATCTCTTTTTTGGTAATTATGAGGAAGCTGGAAGGCTCCTTCACAGTGAGAGGAACTAGAGGACTGTTTCTAGCTATGAATTAGATGAGATGAAAGAAATGTGACATGGCACTGTGTATTATCCCCCTTCAGGCTCATGATAAACAGGCATGCCCTGAAAAGGCAACAGTATAATATACTGCAGGGCATGTATGTACATTTGGAATTTACAAACTAATAATAGGAGCCAATGCCTTCTCATCTGCCTGGGTGCTGAGCTGCTGGGTTGTAAGAATTTCTAGAGAGTAAGAATATAACCAAATACGGTAAAAATCTTGGCAAAAAAACCACTCAGTATCTAATCTATCCATACAGATAGACGTCTCTGACATGCCTTTGGAAGAGTCTGTCTCTTTAGACAACAATCATCAGGTGAGTGTGAGAGAAATCAGCCTGAATCCTGGAAATTTTCACATTTTTACTCTCTGGGAAAAAGAGGAATAAATATTTTTTTTCAGTAGACAGATGAACATAATCACTACACAAAACTACATTGCATATGTCTTTGCAATTTCCTCCTTTAATCAATTATAAAAGAAAAATAATAGAAAAAGCATTTAAAAGAACAATCAAGAGGCTTTAATCTGCTCCTGCTTCTCTTTTTATATCTTACTACACTGATTTCTTTTCTCTTTCCTATCTCTCATCACAAATTCATGTCTTCTCTTTAGGTGGTTTAGAACAGAACTACTCAATTCACAGAATCACAAAATCACAGAATGTTACGACTGAGTTGGAAGGGACCTCCAAATATCATCTAGTCTAACCCCCCTGCCACAGCAGGATTCCCTAAACCAGGTCACACAGAAGCACATCCAGACAGGTTTTGAATATCTCCAGAGAAAGAGACTCCAGAACCTCTCTGGGCAGTCTCATCCAGTACTCTGGCACCTTCACTGGGACTCACATGGAACCTCCTATGCTTCAGCTTACAACCTTTGCCCATTGTCTTGTCACTGGGCTTCACAGGGAAGAGCCTGACCCCATCCTCCTGACATCAACCCTTCATGTACTTATAAGCACAGTTGAGGTCACCACTTAGTCTCCTCTTCTCCAAGCTAAAGAGACCCAGCTCCATCAGCCTTTCCTCAGAAGGAAGAGGTTCCAACCCCTTCATCATCTTTGTGGCTCTGCGATGGACTCTTTCAAGCAGTTCCCTATCCTTCTTCAACTGAGGGGCCCAGAACTGGACACAAGATTCCAGATGCGGCCTCACCAGGGTAGAGGAAAGGGGGAGAAGAACATCTCGTGACCTACTAACCACACCCCTTCTAATACACCCCAGAATCCTAATAGCCCTCCTGGCCACAAGAACACACTGCTGGTTCATGGTCATCCTTCCATCTACCAGGAACCCCAGGTCCCTTGCCCCTTCACTGTTCCCCAACAGGTCAGTCCCCAACCTTCACCCATACATGCGGTTGGTCTTTCCCAGGTGCAAGACTTGACACTTGGCCTTACTGAATTCCATTAAATTTCTCCCTGCCCACCTCTCCAGCCAGTTTAATTCATGCTGAATGACAGCACAACCCTCTGGTGTGTCAGCCACTCCACCTACTTTAGCGTCATCAGCAAACCTGCTGACAGTGAACTCTGTTCCCTCATCCAGGTCGTTAATGAATAGACTGAAAAGCACTGGTCCCAGTACTGATGCCGAGGGAATCCACTTGACACAGGTCTCCAACTAGACTCCATCCGATTTACCACAACTCTCTGACTTTGTCCTTCAACCAGTTCACAATCCACCTCACTACCCAATCACCCAGACCACACTTCCTCAGTTTAGCTGCCAGGGTGCTGTGGAAGACAGTGTCAAACACTTTACTGAAATCAAGATAAACCACATCCACTGCCCTACCCTCATCTCTCCACCCAGTTATGTCCTCATAAAAGGCTATCAGGTTGGTCAAAGATGACTTTCCCTTGGGAAACCCATGCTGACTGTTCCTAATAACCCCCTTAGGCTTGATATGCCTAGAGAAAGAGTCGAGGATAAAGTGTTCCATCACCTTTCCAGGGATGGAGGTAAGGCTGATCATTCTATAGTTACCCGGTTCCTCCTTCTTGCCCTTTTTGAAGACTGCAGCGATGTTTGTCTTCCTCCCATCCCCAGGTACCTCTCCTGTCCCCCATCGCTTACCAAAGATGATGGAGAGGGGCCTAGCAAGGACTTCTGCCAGCTTCCTCAGCACCCGTGCGTGCATTCCATCAGGACCCACGGATTTATGGATGTCCAGATGGCTTAGCTGTTCCCTAACCCAGTCTTCCTCAACTAAGGAAAACTCCTCTATTAACCTAACGTCATCTGGGGGCTCAGGGGTTTGAGGCTCCTGAGGAAAGTTTCTAACAGTATAGACAGAGACAAAGAAGGCATTTGGTAACACCACCTTCTTTGTAACATCTGTCACCAAGGCACCCACCTCATTCAGCAGTGGTCTTACATTGCCTCTAGTGTTAGTTTTTCCTGCAAAGTATTTGAAGAAGCCCCTCCTATTGTCCTTGACCTTCCTTGCAAGGTTTAATTGCCAGAATCATTGTGGCAAAAAATGACTGTTGTAACAAATTTCTCCAATAAAACTTCGTATGAAAATTCATGAGTATTGGGATATGTTTGCCAATTTCAATCAATTAAGAAAAAGGGAGCGATACCACCTTCACAAAAATGAGTACCAAAAATAGTTAGAACAAAAACACACAAATCTGTGCCCCAGGAGGGAGAGCTTGCATCTTGAGTTCAAAACTTACACTCCAAACACAGAAGATTAGACATCAATCACAGGAGAAATCCATGGGTAACATGTGCTCCAAACTTTCAGCTGTTCACAGAGGTATTTGTTTAAAGAGAGAATAAAACTGAGAAAGTAGCATAGCTTTCAAATTTGCAGACTGTATGACAGCACCATTGCTTTTGGGTCTGAGGGACCCACATGCCAAGTTAGGAAGACTGAAAGCAAACAAGAGCGGATGTTAGCAGGTTTCTGGGAAAAAAACCAAACATTATATTGCTTTCATCAATAACTATTTTTGCTTTCATCAGATCCAACCATACTGTGCCATCAATTTGGGCCATACAGTCAGAAAAAAAAAATGCTCATAGGTGTAATAATAGTTTGAAAACAGGAGCCAGGAGCTCCCATTTAATCTCTATGATCATTTATGCTAAGAGAAGTGGGAAGACTATGTGAGTATCAAAGGTTCTGTATCACTAACTGAGAATACATCACATAGTTTTAAGTGTTAACTTGTCTTCCTAAACTTTTGTAGGAATATTTAGACTACTCCACATCCCAGGAGTCAGTCTAACAGCTAATATGAGCTATTATAGATATTCCTGGTATCTTTTATTAAATGATTGCAAATCCTATTATTTCTTTCCCCTCTTTCTTTAAGATGTGATTGGAACAAAGATGATGGGACCTGATTATTTTTTTCTATTGCTACACTAATAGTTCAGAAGTTTCAGAAAAGTCAGATTTTTTTGTTTTGCTTTTCTGTTATCTTATCTTTGGAAATCTATGTCACAACTTTCAAATTACATCTTACGGTGAACTGGAACCTCACAACGTCCCTGGTGCATCCAGTTTTAGGTGGCAGTTATGTGATTTTATAGTAGAGTGTGCTGAATGATCTATGCTTGTTTTCTCAACACAGTCCGTATTTTCACATATGATTTAAATGGCCACCCTTCCTTTGGTGATAGCTGTACAAGGTTATGAATTCACCTTTTATTGACAGTTACTATTTGGTTACTATCCAGACACTAGGGTAAACAGGGGGATAAAAGTCTTCCCAGCCAAACAAGATATTGTAATAATTTAGCCCACCTGTAACTCAGAATAAATATTTATCAGATGGCCCTTGCACATAATCAGCTAACATGAAATTAGAGCAGATTTTAACCCCAGAATGTTTATTTAAGAAAAACTTCACATGATTTTCAATTTACGTTGCAAAATATCTGGAGACAGGGCTTAAGGTCTCACCACACATAGAATCATGGAATTGTTTAAGTTGGAAAAGATTTTTAAGCTCAGTGGGTCTATTCATTAGCCTAACACTGCCCAGTCCACCACTAAACTGTGTCCCTAAATACCACACCTACACATCTTTTAAATACCTTCAGAGATGGTGACTCCACTGCTTCCCTGAGCAGTCTCTTCCAATGCTTGACAACCCTTCTGGTGAAGAAATTTTCTCTAATATCCAGACTAAACCTCATCTGGAGCAACTTGATTTCCTCTTGTCCTATTGCTAGCCACACATGAGAAGAGACCAACCCCACCTTGCTACAATGTCCTTTCAGGGAGTTGTAGAGAGCATGAAGGTCTCCCCTCAGCCTGTTCTTCTCAAGGTTAAATAACGTCAGTTCCTTCAGCTTCTCCTCAGAAGACTTGTGTCCTAAACTCTTCACCAGCTTCATTGCCATTCTTCAGACATCTCCAGCAACTCAATATCTTTCTTGTAGTGAGGCCCCCAAAACTGAACACAGTATTCAAGGTGCAGCCATAACACTGCTGAATACAGGGGGACAATCTCTTCCCAGTCCTCTTCACACACTATTTCTGATACAAACCAAGATGCTGTTCTCCTTCTTGGCCACACTGGCACGTTGCTGACTTATATTCAGCTGGCTGTTGTCCAACAGTCCCGAGGCCTTTTCCACTGGGAGTTTTTCAGCTACTCTTCCCCAAGCCTGTAGCGTTGCATAGGGTTGTTATGACCACATGCAGAATCTGGCACTCGGTCTTGTTGAACCTTATCCCATTGGCCTTGGCCCATCCATCTAGCCTGTCCAGATCCCTCTATCTAGAACCACCCTACCACCAAGCAGACCAACACTTCTGCCTAATTTCTTATTGTCTACAAACTTACTGAGGATGCATTTGATCCCCTTGCCCAGAAAATTGACAAAGATATTAAACAGGACTGTCCCCAACACTGAGTCCTGGAGATCACCACTTGTAGCTTGTCACCAACTAGATTTAACTCCATGGACCACCACTGTTCTGGTCTGGCCATTCAGCCAGTTTTTTACACAGTGAAGGATACACCAGTCCAAGCCAGTTTCTCCAGGAGAATGCTGTGGGAAACAGTGTCAAAAGCTTTTTGAAGTCTAGGTAGGCTACATCCACAGCCTTTCCCTCATTCACTAAGCAGGTCACCTTGTCACAGAAGGAGACCAGGTTAGTCAAGCAGGACCTGCTTTGCAGAAACCCATACTGACTAGGCCTGATTACCTGATTGTCCTGCCCATGCCTTGTGATCGCATTCAAGATGATCTGCTCCCTAAGCTTCCCTGTCACCAACGTCAGGCTGACAGGTAACACCACTAAGCATCCTAATCATTTTTTCTATTCTGGCAGACCAAGTACTGGAGTGTCTCTACACAGCTGCAAGCTCTGATAAATTATTTTGACCAAGCCAATCCTTGTAAACACTATCATCATACCTGTAGATAAGAAATTCTGCTTATCTCCTTATGTATAGATCTTAACTTCTTTAAAGGGCATATCACAAGACAGGCAGCTACTAAGAGTTGGAAAGAGGTGTTTCTTGAAGCCTTTCTTATTAGCTCTTCTCTTCTGCTGTACAGTTACTCTGAAGGGAGTATTCCAAGTCTTAAATTTTAAGATGATCATAGAAATGACCAAAGGTTAAAATTGATGCAGAATATCCATCACCAGTTATAGGACCAGTTATGGGCTTCTGTCGCTGGAGGACATGTGCTCAGAATAGGAGTTGTTCCTCTGTTAATCTTCATATATTTAATTTCTGCATATGGATTTGCAGGTTAGCCTGTCTCCACTTAATTTTTGTGGACAGCTGTGCAAAGATAAAATTGCTCAAGAAGTGTAAATTATCCCTTATTTTGAATACACATAAAAGACTTATAATTTCTTCAATGCGAGCTGGAACTGATAGCTTAAGCTCATTCTTCCTTAGTAGGACAATGTTTTGAATAACTAATTCTGAGCATTTAAGTTCAGAGAAAATTTTACACCTGATTTATAGATTTCTGAAACTCTATGCTTGCAAAAGAAATGCTAGCAGCTGATTAATTTTTATGCTGTAAATAGCCCTACAATTAATTCAAGCAAATTCACACATGTAAACAACACCAGAGAAACAGGTGTTTACTAGAGACTCACTGTGTTTGTTCTGCTTAATAACTTCATGCTTCATTCTCTAGAACTCCTCTAAGAGGCGCTAGTAAACACAAAAGCTGTAGAAGACATGTTCAGTTACATTCCTAGTATCCCACTCTGTAACAGCAACACCAGCCAGAGAAAAAATAAAATAGGCAGCTAACATCCCAAAATAAATCAGATTTGTAATTAACTCCATAGATGGAAAAAATATCACTATGGTAGTTCATTGTATTTATTATCTTTTTTTTACTTACACGTTATAAACAACCATCAAGGTTCATTCTAAAAAGCAGTAACCAAACACAGTCTTCTGTTCTTAGCTAGACTTGCAGTGTGAGAGAAATGAAACATCATTTAGAATATAATATAGAATTAAATTTTGCCTGTCTCACATCTTAGGAAAGCAACCCATTCTGAAAGTGAAAATAGGCAGCTTTAAATTTCATCTCCTGTAAATCTCTTTGGTAAATTCTAGGACATGTGAAATTTGTAGACTATCTCCAGTAAAGAGTTTAGCAGGAAACTTGGCTTTTTATCTATTCTACCTATTGCTTCTGTCTTTCCATTTATTATTTTCTTTGAACTGAGGTTTTCCTTTTATTGTCTTTATTTGGAATTCCTTGGAAATGTTCTTACTTTTCTGTGCTTCCTCCCTCTTCCTTATCTTGTTCGATTTAGAGAGGATTTTTGCTCAAGTAACATAAACATAATAATTGACTTCTGTTTTCTTTTTTTTTTTGTCTTGTCTGTAACACGTATGACCTCTTGATGGATAAGGAATTGTCTGAGTGACAGTGCTCAAAGAGAAGTGGTCGGTCGCTCAATGTCCAAATGGAGACCAGTGATAAGTAGGGTCTCTCAGGGGTCAGTATTGGGACTGGAGCTGATTAACGCCTTTGTCAGCAACATAGACAGTGGGATTGAGTGCATATTCAACAAGTTTGTTGATGACACCAAGCTGTGTGGTTTGGTCAGTGTGCTGGTGTCATGCTGGGACATGTGTTGCCTGGAGGGATGTCACCTAGTGGGGCTTTGAGAGGCTTGAGAGGTGGGCCTGTGTGAAGCTCATGAAGATCAACATGGCCAAATGCAAGGTTCTGTGCTTGTTTGGGGCAAATTCTAAGCACAGATACAGGCTGAGTGATGAGTGGATTGAGAGCAGACCTAAGGAGAAGGGCTTGGAGGATAATGAACTAAATATGAGTTGGCAATGCATGCTTCTATCCCAGAAACTTAACTGCATGCTGGGTTGCATCAAAAGAATTGTGGCCTGCAGGTTGAGGGAGGTGATTCTCCCCCTCTACTGTTGTCCCGGTCCGGTTAATGGACACAGGGTAGATCCGAGGTTTATTTCCCAGAGTGAAATTAAGATACAAACGAGGTCAAATGCTGAAAATCAATTAGGGTTTATTGAAAAATAAGAGTTAGAGAGATAGGAGAGTAGGACGGAGGAAAAGAGGGAAAATTAGGCAGAGAGAGAGAACAGAGAGCAAGAGGGCATAGTTACACCACCATGGATCGGGTCTAGCGACGTGTCGAGGGTCCCGAGCCCCCCTGCTTCTACCATGATGGCGGGTGATCACACTGACATTCTCTCTCATACACACATCACTCAGCTCCACTCACAACTCACCAGCACAACACANTCTGATTTCCATAGCTGATAAGCAAACAGTCTCTTACAACTGTGCTCTTGTGAGACCCCACTTGGAGTATTTCACTCAGCTGTGGAGCCCCTAGCATACGAAAGACATGGACCTACTCAAGTGGGTCCAGAGGAGGACCACAAATATGACTAGGGCACCTCCCTTATGAGGACAGGCTGAGAGGGTTGAGATTGTTCTTCCTGGAGAGCAGAACGTTCCAGGGAGACCTTGTAGTGGCCTTCCAGTACTTAAAGGGGTCCCACAGGAAAGATGGAGAGGAACTATTTATCAGGGAGCAGCAGGAGTAGGGGTAATGGTTTTAAATTGAAAAAGGGTAAATTTAGATTAGATATTATGAAGAAATTATTTACTGTGAGGGCGGTGAGGCATTGGAACAGGAGGCCTAGAGAAGTTTTGAATGTCTCCTCCCTGGAAATTTTCAGGCCCAGGTTGGATGGAGCTCTGAGCAAGATGATCTAGTAGAAAGTGACCATTCTGATGGCAAGAGGATTGGAGCTAGATGACGGAAACCATTTCATAGTTCTAAGTGAAGTGTGTGATTTTAGCTCTGGGATATTTTAATATATTTAGACTAAGATTTCCCTAAAAAAATTTTAAAAAACAACCAAACAAACAAAAAACCCAAACAAACAAAAAATCCAACCAACCAACCAAAACATAGCAACCCCCCCACTATTTATTAACTGACATCGTGTTCCCTGTATTTGCTTTCTGCAGTCTTTAAAAACTAATAAATGAAAAAATCCACAGAATGGAACTTCTGAATCAGAGTGTAAAGAAATAATTTTTATTAGTTTCACATTTTTAGTTTCTACATAATAATGACTTTTAGAGATGTGCACCCTCACTCATCCATAAGGTTTTACTTGATTTATAGGGCCAAATCAGACCTACTTTCCTGCAGATAAGGTAGGATGTAGCAATAACCCCATGCAACAGTACAGGCTTGGGGAAGAGTGGCTAGAAAGCTGCCCAACAGAGAAGGACCAGGTAAACATCCTAATAGTGTGCCCGAGTAGCCAAGAAGGCTAACAGCACCCTGGCTTGTATCACAAATAGTGTGGCAAGCAGTATGAGGGAAATGATTGTCCTCCTGTACTCGTCACTAGTGAGGCTTTACCTTGAGTATTGTGTTCAGTTTTCCATTACTACAAAAAAGACATTGAGACACTGGAGTGTGTCCAGAAAAGGGCAATGAGGCTGATGAAGGGTCTGGATGATAAGTCTTACAAAAACTGTCTGAAGAGAGTGGGATTGTTTAGCCTCAAGAAGACAAGGCTGAGGAGAGACCTTCTTGCTTTCTACTACAGGCTCGGGAAGGTGTGGCTGGAGAGCACCCCAGCAGAGAAGGACCTGGGGGTGCTGATTGACGGCCAGCTGAACATGAGTCAGCAGTGTGCCCAGGTGGCTAAGAAGCAATGGCATCCTGGCTTGCATCAGGAATAGTGTGACCAGTAGGAGCAGGGAGGTGATCTTGCCACTGGTGAGGCCACACCTCGAGTACTGTGTACAGTTTTGGGGGCCGCAGTTTAGGAAGGACATTGAGCTACTAGAGAGGGTGCACAGAAGGGCAACTAAGCTAGTCAGGGGTCTGGAAAATAAGCCTTATGAGGAGCAGCTTAGGGAGCTGGGCTTGTTTAGCCTGGAGAAGAGGAGGCTGAAGGGAGACCTTATCGCTCTCTTCAGCTACTTGAAAGGCCATTCTAGGGAGGGGGGTGTTGGCCTCTTCTCCCTTGTGACTAGTGACAGGACTAGAGGGAATGGGCTTAAGCTGAGCCAGGGTAGGTTTAGATTGGATATTAGGAAGAATTTCTTTACTGAAAGAGTGGTGAGATATTGGAATGGACTGCCCAGGGAGGTGGTGGAGTCCCCATCCCTGGAGGTTTTTAAGAAGAAGATAGATGTGTTTCTTCAGGGGATGATTTAGGGGTAAGAGTAGTGTAGGGCTATCGGTAGGACTAGATGATCTTGAGGGTCCTTTCCAACCGTGATGATTCTGTGATTCTGTGATTCTGTGATCTACCTGAAAGGAGGTTGTAGTGAGTTGGAAGTTGGTCCCTTCTCACAGGTTACCAGCAATAGGAAAAGAGGAAACGGCCTCAAGTTGCACCAGGGGAGGTTTAGTTTGGTTATTAAGAAAAATTTCTTCATAGAAAGAGCTGTTAAGCGTTGGAACAGGCTTCCAAGAGAAGTGGTGGAGTTACAGTCACTGGAGGTGTTCAAAAAGCTTATAGATGTGGTACTTAGTGACATTGTTTAGTGACATGGTACTGATAGGTGGATGGTTGGATTCAATGATCATAGAGGCCTTTTCCAAACTTAATTTTTCCACTATTCCATGAATCTAACATTATGTATGCCTTTTGCAATCCATAGGGGGAAAAAAAGCACAAACTGAGTAGCAGAACAATTTTAATAGTAAATCTAGAAAACTGTTTTAATTCTTCTCTAGACATTTTACAAGGAGGAGAAAACTCAAGCCCTGATGTCTAAAACTTCAGTTAACATTCAGTTCATGTTTCTTCAGTCACTGCTGTGGAGTTGTGAAGATTTACATCAGTAAGCTTGGTCTTAAACCTCTCAAATTATAATTTCAATGTCTTGATTATTCAACACTACTGTATGTAATTTCACCAAACTCAAAATAGAACAGATTGGGTGTGGCAGAGAGGAAGGTGAAAGCACAAAAAACCTCACAGTTAGAAGAGATTGCCAAACTGAGTGCAAATTTTCTGCAGGGTGGAAATTCTCAGTAGCTCAAACATGCAAAAGAACAATCACAAAGGTTTTACTGGACACATTATTGTGTCACTGTGTAATAAAAAGTTGTACCTCCCTTTCTGAGTTCTATTATTTTTTTAACTGTAAGATAGTGGAGATGTAAAAAGCAGAGCTCCATCTCTATAAATAGACTGTGATTAAATAACTTGGACTAACTCCTGTTTCCTTTATTAATGAGACCAGTCATATTTCTTTACTGGCCCCAATTCAGCAAAGCACTTAAACATGTGTGTAAATATTACTGATTTCAATTACATTTACACATGTGCTTAAAATTTAGCACATGATTAATTTCACTGTTAAATTTGGAGTAAGAGAAATTGAAGTTGATTCCTCACCTAATACTGTGACTTTTCTAATTCAGTAATATTTTGTCATTTTTGCAACACCAAGAAAGACTAAAATTTTTATGGTGAAAAGGTGAGACCAAGTGGGCTTGCAAACCAAGTACTTCAAGATTAAGTTTTCGTGAGTAGTGACTGTGGGTTTCTCTATAGGCAGCGTGCAACACTTCTTGGACTCCAGTGGAAACAAAGTCAATGTACATAATGTACTGGTGTCTCTGAGAGCCATGTTTACATGAAAGATAAACATATTACTGATTGTTTCTTTTTCTTCCTACCTCAAGATCTCCTGCTGCTACTATGATTTCTGCAGTATAGTATTTTACTGTAAATACATATTCCCATAAGCAGACTGCTCTGGAGAGAATTTGATAGTACGTAAGGTTTTCTGTTGTACTTACAGTATCTGTAATCTTACATCTTCAAGAACATTTTAGCAAATTAATTAATTAATTAATTAATTAACCTCTCTTCAATTCTGAGTGCTCACAAGAAAAGGTCAGTGATAATACACTGCCAAGTATCCAAATTGTTATCACAGTTTCAAAGACTCATAAATGTATACTTTCAAAACTATTCTTCTCAGAACTCTTTGCATGATGTTAGCAACATTTGCCTTCATCTTTGGAAAGGAATATAATCTCTTAAAAGCTCGACATTCTTGTGAACCATAGTTACCAACAATGAAGTACACAAAAAAGAAAAACAAAATCAAATCTTTCTGAGAAACGTTGACTCCAAAAAGTTGCTTTCCATCACCAAAGGAAGGGAAGAGTGTATTTGTCCACAAATTCAAGATAATTGGGTGTGCAGCATACTTTTTGAATCAGCATCCAAAGCAATCTTTAGATTAACTATTCTAGCTGGACTCTAAAAAGCTGTTAGAGTAGCAGAGGACATCAGCTGACACATAATATTTTAGTAACTTTGTGTCACAGAATGCATTTACCCTGTATGCCTTTGTCTCATTTATTAAAATCTGGCTGTGTATTTATTTATATGATATGTTTTGCATAGGCAAACACTGTTATGTTAGTGAGTTACTGCATGGCATTTTGACTGAATAACTTGTCACAAAAACAAACTGCTACTTTGGCAAAGAATTAGCAAAAGGCTTTTCTCTTTTACAAACATATATACCACACACACAAAATCTAAAAACCTTTCTAGCTTGGGGCTCCTGTACAGCAGCTCCAAGCATGCTTCCTGGTCTTAAAGTCACAGCATAGTTCCTCTTGTTACCACCAATTCATAAAAATCTTCCTCCAATGGGATATTCTTTGGAACAGGGGTGTGACTTGACATTACCATAAACATCTCCACTGGCTACTCACCTGTGGTTCTTGTCCACAGCTGTGGGATATTGTCTCATCTTCTCTCACTTCCCACCTGACTCCTACAAGCTGGGCACAAAGAGTCATTCTTCTGAATCACAGATTTTGTGCCATTTGTGGCTACGTTATCATGCAGTACATAGAATAGATTTTCAAGAGTAACATAGTATGAAAAATGAGGCATTGTGTAGTGATGCTGCACAACTATATACCAAGTATCCCTGTGCACTTCATGTCTTTTGTAAATCAGTTAAACTTGCAATGCTGAGTAGGGGAAAAAAAAGCGTTATCAACTGACAATAAAATATTTTATAAGATTTATTTAACATAAACAACATGAGTCTGGTGTTTTTCCTAGGTATTTCATTCTTCTCCTAATGGAATTAATGAAGTTAGGATTAATTTTTTTGTTCTATTTTTAGGAAATGCAGATCCTCACACAAGCTGAGGTAACACCACCCCCTTCTGTTCACACTGATGCTAGACTCAGAGAGCTACATATCCAGCACAACAAAACACTGGAACTTCAGAACCCCTTGCACAGCTGAATAGGAAGAATGGATTTTACTACTACAGCTGAATCATGTTTGTTGAACTGCATATTTTCAAGTAAATTATTTTAATAATTCTGTAAACTAGATTATTTCAATAATTTCTAGAAAGAAAATTATTAAAATAGTTAGATTACAATTTTGCTTTAACTTTCTAGCATGAACAAATACAAAATTTAATTAATAAAAATTCATTTGAATGTTAGGCAGCACTTTTTTTTATCCTTTCTCACTTTGACACAATTAAATCTGATGCTGATATTGTGGTTTCATGATGATTTCTCTGGTTGGAAGCAGCAGCTTGAGCAGTATGGTTCTCCCCATCCATAGATATTCATTTCCACATAATGAGACATAGCAGAGAGTTTAAGTGGGGCTGAGCCGGGTTAAATGTAATTTAGCTAAAACCAACCCTGTGACTTTCAGCTTGAGGAAGTGCTCCAGGTCACAGCACAGCTGCGTGGGCAGCACAAGCTAGGACAGTAACCCTGGGACACAAGTGAAAAAGAAGAAGGTTGTGAGGGAGACTGCTTACACTTGTATTTTTCCCGTAGGATCTCCAACAAAGTATTTTTGAGTAAAGGCTTTATTGTGGAGGTTTTTGGTTTTGTTTTTATATGGATTTTGTGTGGGTTTTTTTCCCCATGTGTAATGTGAACATTTTAATTTTCAAAGCAAAATTAGGAACATTCTGGAAGCTTTGAATGAGTCATAGAAGGAAAAACACTACTGTGGATATTTCTATTGCTAATGTATTTTGAAGTCTTTCATATATGTGCTCTGCAAAGCCTTAGCAATATGAGTGTTATTTCTGTGTTTTCTGCAATTCACAAGTGAGGTATAAAAACTCACTTTTTTGGAAACTACCCTTTTTGGTGTAAGACATTTTTGTTTGACTTAAAAAGAATAAAGTTGTTCAACTATCTGGAGAAAGACATTGACTACTTTCCAATATCACTGAAACAGAGATATATGGAACGGAATGGAATGGAATGGAATGGAAACTTAGTTGGTTAGTTAAGGGTCACCTGTCCTGTCCACTCCTCCCTGCAGGTGCAGTCTTTCATTCTGCACCCCTCAATATGGGACACAAAGTTTAGCAGTGACCTTGGTCTTCATGCCAATCCTTGATACTACATCTAAACATTAGGTCTTACCACTGCTAGAAGCAGGCACTATCTGCAAAAACATGCTGTTTATTTTAGAAAGCGCAGTTACTTAGAACAGCTTTAGCTAAAAAGTAAAATCTCTAAAGAGAATTAATTCTGTTTTAACCCAAACTAGGACAGCACCACAGAAAATAAGGCCCAGACTAACAGAAGAAAACAAGGTTTTTGAAAAGATAAAAAAAGAAGAGAAAAGGGGGGATGATAATGCTTCAGGTGAATGGTGACTGCACTGGTGACTTTTACAGAAGGCTTCCTCCCTGCCTGACACTCACCCAAAGTTGTTTCTAATTTCTGTAGCTCTACACTACGTATAAAATTAGAGCCACTCACCTTCTGCTTCTACCAGGTCCATCATTTCTGCTGTTACGAAACTATCCTGCTGGAGATAGGTCATGCCTTGTCCCTCTATGAAATATACAAGATTGTAGCTAAAACCAAACCTGATTGACTGAGGAGAAATCATCCCAAAATTCACACTGATGCTAACCTGTCATGAACAAGAACTTGATATGCAGAAAGTGTTTAGAGATGGTTTCTGCATTTCTGCAGTGACTCACAAAAAATGGCTGTGCATTGTTCATTAGCTTTGTTTTTGAAGGGTGCTGTGTGGAGTGATGACTTTTTCTTCTTTAAATTCACATTTTTAAAAAGCTGACAGTCCTGACTTTACAAAGGTTCAAAACCTTCAACTTGATTTAGATTTCCAGATGACTCTTGCATCTGAAAGGATGGCAGGCTTTTTCTTGGAGTTCAATATCCAGAAAATCTAGACAGGATTTCAGAACTACTGTCAGGCCTATATGTTGATACTTTTGAAAATTTTAACTTTTGCAATGGATGGGATATAAATTTGTAGATCTTTGTGTATTTGTTATTAACATAGTCTTCAGCTGTGGCTGCTGAGCTTTGCAAAAAAGCCCCTAAGTTATCTGGGCCATTTTGTGTCATTTTCTGTGTTTTGGGTACATAATCTGCTGAAAGATTGTTCCCAAAGCTGTCCTCAGGTTTTAATTTCCTTTTTCACACTGACCAGCTCCTGCAGTGTTTCTAACTTAATGGCAGAACATGCCAGAGAGAATGCCAGAGGGTTTCATCTGTGTCCTGCTTCCAGCATGTCTTGTAGTCAATATATATTCCTTAAAACTATGTCCATCCTTGCTGTCACCCCAGGTTTTGGTCTAACACAGTGTTGTTGCACACTCTGACTCTGTCAGTGGCACAAAGACATTGTAAATAGTGTCTTTCATAACAAGTAGTGATCTTTACTCTCCTGTAGCAAGTAGGTGGTGTCTCAAAATATGCAAAGGCACCCTGAGAACGCCTGATCTTGTCTGATCTCAGAAGCTAAGCAGGGTTGGGCCCGCTTAGTGCTTGGATGGGAGACGCCTGCATACCGGGTGCTGTAGGCTTTCCTGCTGTGACAGGGACATTGAACTAGACGATCTTTCGAGGTCCTTTCCAACTCCTAACATTCTATGATTCAAAGGGCAGCATCATACTTTTGTCAGGTCCTGGAAGTGGAATCTGTGAAGGAAGGTTGATGTCAGCCTGCCCTCACAGAATCATTACGGTTGGAAAGGACCCTCAAGATCATCTAGTCCAACCGATAGCCCTACACTACTCTTACCCCTAAATTATCCCCTGAAGAAACACATCTATCCTCTTCTTAAAAACCTCCAGGGATGGGGACTCCACCACCTCCCTGGGCAGCCTATTCCAATACCTAACCACTCTTTCAGTAAAGAAATTCTTCCTAATATCCAATCTAAACCCACCCTGGCTCATCTTAAGCCCATTCCCTCTAGTCCTGTCACTAGTCACAA
>VWZX01005892.1:69906-83618 GCA_013399015.1 Galbula dea
CTGTGTCAAACGCCTTGCTAAAGTCAAGGGAGATAACATCCACAGCCCTTCCTTCATCTAATAAGTGGGTTACCCCATCATAGAAGAAGATCAGGTTAGTCATACAGGACCTGCCTTTCGTGAAGCCATGCTGAGTGGACCCAATCCCCTGGCCGCTCTGCAAGTGCTGCAGAAGCGTACTCAGGATGATCTGCTCCATCAGCTTCCCTGGCACAGAAGTCAGACTGACAGGCCTGTAATTTCCCGGATCATCCTTCCTTCCCTTCTTATATATGGGGGTAACATTGGCTGATTTCCAGTCTGCTGGTACCTCCCCAGTCACCAGGACTTTTGAAAAATGATGCAAAGTGGCTCGGTGAGAACCTCCGCCAGCTCTTTCAACACCCTTGGGTGCAGCCCATCTGGCCTCATGGATTTGTGCTCATCCAAGTGATGCAGCAGGTCACTGACCAACACCTACAGTCAGAGAATACAGCAAAGATTAATGAAGGTTAGGGAGGTGAACTTCTTCAGTGAAGCAGAAAAAAAACCCAACTCTGTCTTGAAAAAAAAATGACTAAGAAGTCCTCATCACAACAAACCATCACTATGTATCAAGAAGTATAGTAGAAAACTACCCTGAAAACCAAGAAGTATAGGAAAAAAGGTACTCCATTTCTATCACCTACACAAGCAACTAGAAAAATTGCCCAAAAATGATGGGGAAAAAAACCAAAACAGTAAGAAGTCTAAAATGCTTTCAGATTACACATTTTTCAGAATTTAAATACACAATATTGGATACACAAAATAATTGTCAAAGTATGTTCTATTATCCACTTGAAAACATTTAAAAGAGATAAGCGTCTAAAGCAAAGTGAAGGAGGTATTTAGAAATAGAACATACATAAATTCTCAAAAAAACGGAAATCATGTCAAAAGAAGAAAAGGAAGAGGGGGAAGCATTAATTCATGGGATTTTAATGATGTAAGTCAGAAGTAACACTTCCGAATTAGGAAGCTTACCAGAGTCAGTAAAGCCAGTAAAGGCTTGAGATATAAAACAAAGGTGGGCTGTTTTCATAACTGAAAATAATATTCCTTTTGATTATCCAAGCAGTTTTTGACACTGTTCCTTGTCACAGATTCTTCAAAGGAATTATTATCATGGGCTTGTATACATAAAGGGTTGACAGAAAGATAGGAAACAGAACAAAAATAGTTGGGTAGAGGAAAAGATTAATAATATAGATGATTAGGGTTCCTGTGATATGACCTGTGCTGCATGACAATAACAAATGTACAGGAAAAGTGCATGATTCTGACGTTCTTTTAAAGTCTCATCAGTTGTGAACTTGCAAATATCAAACTGCTGTGTCACAAATCAATGTGCAATGGGCATTGTGCCCAACATCCAGAAGGTGTGTGCCATCGCCTTCTCTTCAGGGATCTAGTAAGCTAATTTACAAAATATGTTGTCATGCAGTTTTCTGGCACAGGCAAAAAATATTAGCTTTGAAAATAAATATTCCATCAAATTAGTTGGATCTGTGCAAGAACCTGTGACCTCTACAGTGAATTCTAGCAACCAAAAAATAAAGATGAGCCTGAGTTCAGTTGCGAGGTTCACAGTCACTTTGTGTTGTCCCAGACTGTGACCACTGCTGGCCAATGCACCGTCATTCTTGTCATATTAACCTGATATCACAACCTACATGATCTGCTTCAGCAGCTTCTTAAGTATTGTGTTGATGTTGTTGCACTATGTTCTTAGTGGAAAAAACAGCATGGTCCTAAGCTCCATATGGCAGAGCTCCCCTGGCCAGAAGGCTCTGCTTGAGCCGATAGGTGGGATGGCTTCTGGGATGGCTGGAATTATCAGATGTTCTGCTTCTCTGATACTTGAGGATATTTCTACAGACAGATATTGCTAATGAGATTTGCAGGAAGGATAAGTACTCCTGGCCTGGCATCTTTATTGGGTAACTTAACAGGGTTGTATAAATGTAGCTCATGTATACAAAGCCAAAATCCTAGAGGCCTGCCTGGTTTATAAAGCATAGAGTACATGATATGACTAAATTTACTTCTCTTGAGTTAATCTCTTCACAGCTAGGAATGAATGACTGTAGATTTACAGATCCTCACACACACACACTGTAAGTTCTTCAAAATATGGATGCATGTTTTGCAGCCTGTCTTCAAACTTTAACTTGATAGAGCTCAGTTCTTTGAACTGTATGCACATGGGTAAATCAGCCAGCAGAGGTAATTGGAGAAGTAGTTAATGTTGGCTGGTATGCGGCTATTACAAACAGTCAAAGATTTCTAAAATTTCCTCTGGCATACAGGCCAGTTTCTTCCCTCCACTGCTTACTGGAATTACCTGGGATGTTAGCATGAAAAAAGCATTTTGCAAGTGAACTAAAAATAATGCCTGTGGATTAAAAAGCAGTAGTTTAAATTCTTCCTATTGGAAAATCGTGGTATACCACTAGCATATTAAACTACAAGACTTTAAGGATGGAGCAAAACACGCATTGAGAATATGGCTTTTTTTTACTGGGATTTTAGAATGAGAAAGAAAGGAAAACAAGAGTACGATAAATCATCAGGTCTTGCAACTTCACCTCAAAATTTTGCCTAAAGGGTTAACTAACTGTCTTTCAACACTGACTTCCTTCTTCTTCACTACAGACAGTTTATTCTCAGACTGAGTTGAGATGGTGAAACGAATGTATACAAAAGAGAATTCTGAAACTTTAGTGTGCCATTTTGTTAGTTAAAATAAGCAAAGCTCTTATAAATTGTTGTCAAGTTCAAAAAGAATTGTATTTATTCCTTTGTGACCTTTTGTCAAACTGTGTATAATTCTGCTTCCTGTACACGAACCACCTGTACAGATAAGCCTTTTTGTACATCTATATTCATCTGAAACAAAGTAATTCAAACTCATTTTCAAAACAAAGTTCTAGCTTTTCCACATTTTCATGCCTAAAATGTTAAAATAAATACATATATATATCTCAGGAGTTGTTAGAAATTCTAGACTTAATTATTGCTCCCAGTCATTAGTTGCACTTCAAAAACTATATATATTTATAAATCACTTCACAGGTACACTTATCAAAACACCTTATGCTCCCAATGAAAAGAAAAGAAAAAAATAAAAGGTTAATCCAATGATATGTATGTATGAGCTTGACCTCCCCAAAACACCCTCAGGATTTTGAGCTGGAGAATAAACTGCATTTTGATGCATTTTCCCTTTGAACTTCATCCACTTACTTAGAAGGCATAATAGTGTTGTAGTGCAGATATTGCCTACAGAGATATCTGATCCTGATGGGAATTTCATTATTTAAAAACTTACACTTTCTCTGATGAAATTCAACATCCAAATGTGTTATCTGATAAGCTTATAATTTAAAAGCAGGAAATCTCATAGGACAAAGGCTCACCTTGTAAGTTTCATGTTGCATATATTTTACAAAACTCAGGTTTGTAAAAATAAATTTCAATCTTTTATATTTTCAAAACAAATTATATCCACCAGAAATAACAGCAGAAGTCTCTATGACTTTGCTTATGTAATGTGTCTAAGAACACCTCAAATACAGAGCATAGGTTTACATTTATGTGTATGTGTATGAAACAACAAAGATTTTTTTTCCTGTTTTCTTAGAGGATCTATCTAATAGATGGAAGAAAAATAGTGAATATCAAAGAGCAGAAAGGTTTGCTTGAATTTTCAGTAACTACATGAAAAAAAGAGAAACAAAACCACCTTTTCATGAAAGACATGTAATTGTATTATTAGCCAGCATGCCAGGTTTACTGTGGGGAAAAAGTCTATAGTCTGGGTTATTCAATATTGATTTCTTACTATCTGTGGAGCATAATACTCTTAGAAAAACACATAGATTTTTTAATTTCCAAGATTCGTTCTCCTCAGTTGTATCCTTTGTTGTGAATCTGCATATAAAATTTATTTCAGAATTTATCTCAAGTCAAAACCAAATTAGGTTAATAATGTCACTGAGTTGTAAGAAACAGAGTCATAAAACCAGTGTAGTTACAGAGATTATTATGTCAAGATCTTTCCTGAATCAGCAGGAAAAAAAAATAGAAAGTCACCAAGGAAGCAAGAAAACCAGAGAAAGAGACAAAAAGTATGGGTCATATGGAACATGGGTGTGATTTGCAGACCATGATCTCATTGCAACTTCAGAGACTTGGTAGGATGCCTTGCATGACTGGAATGCTCTCATAGACACCTATATACTTTTTAGAACAAACAGACCAACAAGGCAAGGTGGTGGAGTTCCTCTTTATGTGAGAGAGCAACTGGATTGTGTAGAGGGGAATGAAGAACATGTTGAAAGCTTATGGGTAAGAATTAAGGGGCAGGTTAATATGTATAACACTGCAGTAGATGTTTACTACAGGACACCTGATCAGGAAAATGAAGATGATGAGGCCTTCTACTTACAAATGAAAATAGCTTCACAACCACATGCTCTGATTCTCATGGGGGGCTTCAATCACCCTGATGTTTGTTGGAAAGGCAATACAGCTAGGCACAAAAAGTCTAGGAGTTTCCTGCAGTGCATTAGTGTGGTGCTTACGGACATGGTTTAGGGGTATGTTGGTGATAGGTATGGTTGGACTTGATGATCTTAGAGGTCTCTTCCAACCATTGTGATTCTGTGATAAGTTTCTGACACAAGTTGTGGAGGACCCAACAAGGAGACTTGGACTCATAGATCTTGTGCTAATGAACAGATGTCCAGGTTCAATTGTGGACCCAGGCAAAGTTAGTCTTTGGTCCCAGAGTGAAACTAAGACACAAACAAGGTCAAATACTACATGTCAAAACCACTACTTTATTATTACAAATGTTAAGAGGGATTAGGGATAGTAAAGGAGGAAAATCAAGCAAGAGATCAAGAAACCACCAAGATAGTTTACCACCATGGCGCCAATGTCATCTCATTGATCCAATTTCAGGTACACCGAGAAACCAACGACATCTCACTGGTGTCTCTTCTGTCATCATTGAACAGTTTGAACACTTTGTTGTCTCTTAACTGAGTTTTTGTAATGTTCCTGCTGCATCCTGTTTTTCAGTGCCCAGTATAGCTGGGACAGCCCATCTTCTGCAGCTGCTGCTAACTACAGAATGGTCTTAACAATCACTAGCACAGCTCAAAACCGCAGGCTACATCCTGCCTCAGCAGGGCCAAGAATCTGCAAGTTGTGTTTTTCCTGCGCAGTCTGTTTGTCACCTCACATACAAAGCAACTCTTTAAGGGAAGAGTCAAAGAGTCTAACCATGCATCCACCACGACAAAGTATGTCTGATTGGGGATGTGAAGGTTGATGACAGCTTTGGCTGTTGTGACCATAAGACAGTGTAGTTCAGGACTAAGTGAGGAAGTAGCAGGGCAATAAGTAGGATTGCAACCCTTGACTCCAGGAATGTTGCAGATTATGTAGGGGTGCCACAAGGAAAGATAAGCCCCTCTTGGAATTAAGTCTGGCAAAGGATGTGGAAGAAGACAATAAGGGGCTTTTCAATAGGAAGAGGAAGACTAGGGAAAAGGTAGGTCTGTTGCTGAATGAGGCAGGTGCCTGATGACAGAGGATACAGAGAAAGCTGTGTTACTGAATGCTTTTTTTGCTTGAGTCTTTACTGCTAAGACTGGCCCTGAGGAATACAAGTCACTGGAGGTAAGAGAGCAATTCTGGAGGAAGGAAGACCCTCCCTTAGCTGAGGAGGTTTGGGTTAGAGAAGACCTAGGCAAGCTGGACACCCACAAAACCATTAGAAGGGATGCAACCATGACTGCTAAGGGAGCTGACTGATATTCTTGCTAAGCCACTCTCTTATCATTTTTGAAAGGTGACAGAGAGCAGGAGAGATGCCTGAGGACTGTAAAAAAGCCAAAGTCACTCCAGTCTGCAAAAAGGGCAAGAAGGAGGACCCAGGAAATTACAGGCCAGTCTATCTCGACTTCAGCAAGTCTTTTGATGTTGTCTTCCATAATATTCTCATAGGCAAGCTCAGATAATGTGGGTTATATGAGTGGACAATGCGGTGGATTGAGAACTGGTTAAACAACAGAGCTCAGAGGGTTGTCATCAACTGTGTAAGTCTAGTTGGAGGACAGTATCTAGCACTGTTCCTCAGGGGTCAGTACTTGGTCCAGTCTTGTTCAACATTTTCATCAACCATCTGGATGAAGGGATGGAGTGTACCTCAGCAAGTTTGCTGATGATACAAAACTGGGAGAAACAGCTGACACATAAGAAGGCTATTTTACCATTCAGTAAAACCTGGACAGGCTGGGTAGTTAGGCTGAGGTGAACTCCAGGAAGTTCAACAAGGGCAAGTGTAGAGTCCCACATCTGGGTAGGACTTTAACCCCACATATCAATACAGGTTAGGTGTTGACCCCCTGGAAAACAGCTCCTTGTAGAAGAAGCTGGGAGGCCTTGCAGATAACAAGTTAACCAGCAACCAGCAACCAGCAACATCTTCTTGTGATCAAGAAGGCCAAAGGTATCCTGGGATGCATTAAGATATAAAAGAACGAATACTAGTGGCAATGTAGGCCCCCTGCCGAATGAGGTGGGTGCCTTGGTGACAGATGATACAAAGAAGGTGGAGTTACTGAATGCCTTCTTTGTCTCTGTCTATACTGTTAGAAACTGTGCTCAGGAGCTTCAGACCCCTGAGCCCCCAGATGACGTTAGGTTAATAGAGGAGTTTTCCTTAGTTGAGGAAGACTGGGTTAGGGAACAGCTAAGCCATCTGGACATCCATAAATCCATGGGTCCTGAGGGGATGCACCCACGGGTGTTGAGGGAGCTGGCAGAAGTCATTGCCAGGCCCCTATCCATCATCTTTAATTAAAGTCCTGGGGAACAGGACAGGTGCCTGGGGATTGGAGGAAGGCAAATGTCACTGCAGTCTTCAAAAAGGGCAAGAAGGAGGAACCGGGTAACTCTAGTCTGATCAGCCTCACCTCCATCCCTGGAAAGGTGATGGAACACTTTATCCTCGACTCTTTCTCTGGGCATTATCATGGCTAAGGGGGCCATTAGGAACAGTCAGCATGGGTTTACCAAGGGAAAGTCATGTTCAACCACCCTGATAGCCTTTTATGAGGTCATAACCAGGTGGATAGATGAGGGTAAGGCAGTGGATGTGGTTTATCTTGATTTCAGTAAAGCGCTTGACACTGTCTCCCACAGCACCCTGGCAGCTAAACTGAGGAAGTGTAGTCTGGGTGATTGGGTAGTGAGGTGGATTGTGAACTGGTTGAAGGACAGAAGTCAGAGAGATGTGGTCAAAGGGATGGAGTCTAGTTGGAAGCCTGTGCCTAGTGGAGTCCCTCGGGGTCAGTACTGGGACCAGTGCTTTTCAATCTATTCATTAATGACTTGGATGAGGGAACAGAGTGCACTGTCAGCAAGTTTGCTGATGACACTAAACTGGGTGGAGTGGCTGACACGCCAGAGGGTTTGTGCTGCCATTCAGCGTGACATAGACAGGGAGTGACTTGGGCAGGGAGAAAATGAATGAAATCCAACAAGGGCAATTGTTGAGTTTTGCAGATGGGAAAGACCAACCCCATGCATGAGCATAGGTTGGGGACTGACCTGTTGGAGAGCAGTGAAGGAGAAAGGGACCTGGGGGTCCTGGTAGATGGAAGGATGACCATGAACCAGCAGTGTGTTCTTGTGGCCAGGAGGGCCAATGGGATTCTGGGGTGTATTAGAACGGGTGTGGTCAGTAGGTCGGGAGAGGTTCTTCTCCCCCTTTCCTCTGCCCTGGTGAGGCCACATCTAGAATCTTGCGTCCGGTTCTGGGCCCCTCAGTTGAAGAAGGATAGGGAACCTCTTAAAAGAGTCCAGCGCAGAGCCATGAAGATGATGAAAGGGCTGGAACATCTTCCTTATGAGGAAAGGCTGAGGGAGCTGGGTCTCTTTAGCTTGGAGAAGAGAAGATTAAGGGGTGACCTCAACTATGCTTACAAGTACATGAAGGGTTGGTGTCGGGAGGATGGGGTCAGGCTCCTCTTGTTGAGGCCCAATGACAAGAAAAGAGGCAATGGTTATAAGCTGAGGCATAGGAGATTCCATGTGAATACACATAGAAATTTTTTCCCAGTTCAGGTGCCAGAGCACTGAACAGACTACCCAGAGAGGTTGTGGAGTCTCCTTCTCTGGAGATATTCAAAGCCCATCTGGACGCACTTCTGTGTGACCTGGTCTAGGGAATCCTGCTGTGGCAGAGGGGTTGGACTAGATGATCTTTCAAGGTCCTTTCTAACTCCTAACATTCTGTGACTGTGTGTAGATGAGACTCATCAGCAGGTGGAAGGAGGTTTTCTTTCCTATGTGCTCTTTCCTCGTGAGGCCACATCTGGAATAGTGTGTCCAGTTCTGGGCTACCGAGTTAAAGAGAGAAATGGAACCACTGAACAGAGTCCAGGGGACAGCTACAAAGATGATAAGGTGACTGTGGAGCATCTGTCTTGTGAAGAGAGGCTGAGAGACCTGGGGCTTTTTACCTGGAGAAGAGAAGACAGAGAAGGGATCTTATCAGTGTTTCTAAATATCTAAAGGGAGGATGCCAAGATGATGGGGGCAGTCTCTTTTCAGTGTTGCCCAGTGATAGGATAAGGGACTATGGCCATAATTCCACCAAAACATGAGGAAAAACTTCTCTCCTTTGTGACACAGCACAGGAAAAGGATGCCCAGAGAGCCTATGGAATCTCGTTCTCTTAGAGACATTCAAAACTCATTTGGATGCATTCCTGTGCAACCTCATCTAGGCAAACTTGCTTTAACAGGGTGTTTGGATAAGATGATGCCCAGAGGTTCCTTTAAAGCCCTACCATTCTGTGATTTTGTGATTCTGTTAATCTGCTGGTGTGTAAAATTAGGTTCCCTGTTGCTGTACGTTGATTTAAAAAGTTTAAAGCACTGCAAAGGTGACAACTATTAGAACCGAGAAGACAAAGTGATATTTTTTTTCCCTCATTTACATTTCTTCAACAAATGTATCTAAAGAGTACTATTTAGAAGGAAAAGGATACTTATAACAAATTCAGAAGATTAGGTATTTAGTTAAAGTTACCATCAATGCGTTTGATTTAAGAATTGTTTTGTCTATCTGTTGGAAAATCTAATATCTTCTATGCAACCAGCTTTCAACGTTCATGAAAGTGTTTGTTAAACTCATACAAGCCTCCAGATATACGCTTGGCTAGTTGAGTATAACACACAAATGAAATTCTGAATAAATTAATTGGGTTTTTGTGCAGAATGTTGATCATGTCTTGACTGAAAGGAATATATGTCTTGTGTATGTAAAGTAGAATTTTCAAACATGGTGCTTAAAGAACATTGAGTTACCCAGGAAGAAAGTACAATTGTGTATATATGCATATGCAATAGCTCATACACCAGTACTTAAATTAGAAAGGATTTTTTTTAACAGTGACTAGTCTGCTGCTTTCTGTGCATAAAACAGAGATTTTTTTTAATTTTAAAAGGTTTTGCGTTTTGTATCAATTCCAGAGGTAGATATTAATCTTAGAACTAGAATTTCACACTTGTGTATGTCAAGTCAGATTAATATATAAATCACTTAACCTAGCCTACCAACAAAGAAGTTAATTTACTTTTCCCATTACATGTAGTAGGCTCAGAATATACCCTATAATATTTGAAGTCTATCAAAACAATCTACTTTAATAGTATTTAGCTTTTTATTAAACTACCTTCCATTGTAGTTTTAAAGGGGCTACTATGTTGTTATAAGATGATTACACGTTCCCACAATAACTATAGAAGATTAGATAAAAATGAGAGGTCAATCATAAAAAAATAACTTACTTTCACAAAAAATTGTTGTTGAAAGTAAGTTTCTCAGTACAAAATCCAAACAAAAGACATTGATTTCATCTACAACATATAAATCACAATGAGAAATTCTCAGAAAACTCTCTGAATTTGACTTGGATAGAGATCTTACCTCAAAGTGTTTTACATGCTAAAATTGCTAGAGTTCACTTTTAGAAACATTATTTCATAGCCACTAACAGTAACTATTTCATAACCACAACAGTCACTTAGCAGTTTACTGTTACAAGTTGATTGCTTGAGTATTATGCAGTCCAGGAAGCACACATGTAAAGAAGCCCTACTGCCAAGAGAAATTACAATGCAAAGCTCTATCCTGAAGTACCAGATACACTGATTCTCATAAACAGATGACATCTGCTCCAACGCTTTGGCTCAAGGATGTAAATAGTGTGAATTCTTGCAATCAAATGAAGAATAAATAAAGAAAACGTTGTCTAACAGTTATTTTTCTACTTTGGAATATTTTATCTAAATAGCCTAGAAAAGGCTGTAAAAATAGAATCTATATAAATTTATATTAGGATCAGAAGTTGTGTGTTCTTGTCTTATTTTGAAGTTGTTGGAAGAAAACTTGAAAGCGAATTTTATTTAAAAATTCTCAGTGTAGGCAAGACAGGGAATTTTTGAATGGAAGATACTGTATAGAAGTGAAAATACTAAAAAATAGTACTCAAAAACTCCTCCAGAACCTATCAGAATCTCAGCTGTATATTTTTGTGCAGTCTCAAGACACTGAAGAATTAGAATCTGGATGAAGTCTCTTGTTATCTTTATGTGTCAAGCAGTTAATATTTTAGCTCCCAAATACAGCTTTAAGAAGGTCTTCTCTGTCATTGACAAACTCAGACAGTGATATAGACCTGTATTTATGCTTTACTTGTTGTAATATCATTTAATAGCTCATTATTCATCATTTCCTTCCTCACAACTTTCTGAAGTTTATTCCAACTCTCTGACTCCATGCATGTTTTGAAAGGAATGATGAGACAAAACATATATAGCTGTCAGCTAGGTGGGATGACCATCCATGCAGTCGAGTATCACCCAAAAGTTTACAGTGATCATCATTACTCAGAAGGTAATCTTTCATGATAGAGTATTGTTCATGGTACCTGCCAAAACACATACGGGCACTGTGGTTGTCTAACAAGGCACCTGCTCTTATTACAGTATGGAAAGTAACATTTTTTAGAATGAAAGTGAATTTGTGGGATAGGATTATAGCTTTCTTTTGATAAAGTAACATGCCTTATAAAAGTGTTTGTAAAAGGATTCATATTTGGTTTTTTCATTTTCATATTGGAGTGCATTTTACTGCAGTGTTAGCCATAAACAAGATTTTACATCAAAAGAGAATTACACATTCCTTTAACAATCTTTGTAGTAGCTCAGATTCTGCCCATGCTTCTGCCAAGGGCTAGACAAAACAGCCAATAAGAGAAATAGGAAATCAAACAAAATGAAGCATTCAGTAAAACACACCTTCTCAATGTAGTACATAATGAACCAGCTTATTGCAGAAATATTTAGTTAATTTAGTTGATTCTGATAATGCTGATGTCAATAAAATATTACAAATCAGTAACATGTCATATTTAAAGTGACTTGTTTAATTTGATATAGCAAATTCTTTTGTTGCATACTGTTGTTTTAACAATTTCTTTGTAAACTGCTTGTTGTGATCCTGACTATTTTAAGCATTCTAAAGATTTTCTATAAGAGTTGACAAGAAATATTAGTACAGAAATTTAAAATATATTGATAAATTTTATTCTAAATATATACATATTTGTACATATACATTCTAAATGTATGCATAATTGCAGCATTTGACCAATAAGAAAATTCTGTTCAAATTTACGTACTAAGAAATTTAGAGATTAGCACTGATTTCATCTCTATCGGATTGTACTGGAAACTGAAATAAAAGCTGAATATTTTCCTATGATGCATAATTCATGCTTCTCTTCTCTGAATGTTCTCCAAGAAATTGATGTCTGATTAGCAGAAATGTTTCCCCCATGACTGCAGGATGCATCTTCTTCTTTTCTTGAAAATGATCTGTTTATACCTCTGGGTTAAATAATTTAAAATTTATTAATGTGCTTATTACACTATTGTGCAGTATACATTGGGTACTTTATTCACAGTTCCATAGAAACACTGTGTGGAAATATTCTCTTCCAGGCTATTCAATTAGTCAATTCAAGGTGCCTTCAAAAATATTACACAAAACTAGTATGTATCTCAAGAACCTGTGGTTAAGTTAGAAGGGTAATTACTTTTGATTTAGAGCTAGATCTAGTGAAGATTTGAAATAACTGAATGTTCCTCCTGCAATACCTAAGATTTAAATATAGTTCATTATCTTATTAAATTGAGGTTAGGCAGGTGAATGCTTGTTACTTTTACTAAATCTTTCTTCAAAGCATATTGCAAGTATTAGAATCATAGGTTTACTTCAGTAAAAATAAATCTATATAACATATGTAGGGAGGCTACAGACTCCAGTGAAATGTAGGACACAAAAGACAGAGCAGACTCCATGTGAAGTTGCAGAGATCGATCTCTCTTGAGTAATAGATATACCTGCTTTCAGAGGTGATGTGTTCATCTCTGCCTGCCTTTATCCAGATCCCAGAGTATTCTCTGAATTTAGATGACCACAGCATTTCCTTCAGAGAAATGATAAGGGTTCATGGTCTTCTTTTCAAAGGAAGACATTCTGCTCATATCTTTCAAACAAGACTAATGGTGACTAACCAAGAAGTTAATAGACTTCCTCTTCAGCCTAAGGAGACAAACGTATTTCCCATCTCCCAGGAAATATTTTTCGTCACTAAGTTATTTGTTAGTTTGGCTAAATGAATTATATTTATTAAAGATATATAAGAAACAATTCCGAACACACAAAGAGAAAAAGGATAGATTGTAATATATGAGAAAAGGTATACTATTTTTCAATGTAAAGAAAAAGCATAGAAAGTAGGAGAACGTGATTAGTACTTAGTGGTGTTAACATTTGTGGGAGTTTTGATTCTGTCCTTGATTGTAACCGTTTTGACCAATTCTCTTTATTTTAAACAAAAAGTAGCTATGTGTTGGCTTATGGGTTGTTCAATTTAGACACATCTGGAAAACTGCCAAGTTCATGCAAGTTGTTTTTATAAAGTTTATAAACTTTCTTGTTCCTGTTAAGATTCCAAGAATAAACAAACAAACAAAAAAAAACCCCCTAAACGAAACCAAACCAAACCAAACCCAAAAAATAAGGGCATTTATGTCATTTAGACATTTCTAGAAATAGGTGTCAACAACTGTGGTCACAGAACTGTAGAATCATAGAATTATCAGGGTTGGAAGGGACCTTATAGGTCATCTAGTCCAATCCCCTACAGTGAGTAGGCACATCTGCGACTAAACCAGGTTGCTGAGCACCCTGTCCAGCCTCGCCTTGAACACCTACAGGGATGGGGCCTCAACCACCTCCCTGGGCAACCTGTTCCAATGTTCCACTACCCTCATGGTAAGGAACTTTTTCCTAATATCTAATCTAAAACAAGTCTTCCCTAATTTAAATCCATTACCCCTTGTCCTATCACTACAGGCCTTTGTGAACAGGTCCTCCCCAGCCTTTCTATATGACCCCTTCAGGTACCCTTCAGGTACTGGAAGATGACTATTAGGTCCCCCCGAAGCCTTCTCTTCTCGAGGCTGAACAATCCTAGCTCTCTCAGCCTATCCTCATAGGGGAGGTGTTCCAGCCCCCTGATCATTTTTGTAGCCCTC
>VWZX01005892.1:84461-97046 GCA_013399015.1 Galbula dea
TCCATTACCCTGTTCCTCACCCTGTGGCTTTCTAACTTGGGAGGTGTTGGGAGAGAGGTTGCCAGTGAAGACTGAGGAAAAAAAGTTGTTGAGAACCTCTGCCTTCTCCTCATCTGTTGTTACTAGCTCGCCGTTCTTGCTCATCAGGTTGGGGATGTTCACTTTGACCTTCCTTTTTTCATTCATGTACCTATAGAATCCCTTCTTGTTAGTCTTTGCATCCCTTGCTAAGTTCAGCTCCAGCTGTGCCCTGGCCTTCCTGACCTCATCTCCACATCTACGGGCAGCATCCCTATACTCTTCCCAGGATCCCTGTCCCTGTTTCCACTGCCTGTGCAGCTCCTTCTTGTTTTGTGATGAGACAAAGTTTGGTTCAAATCCCGGTTAGGGAAGCTTTGCTGTGACTTAGTCTTAGGGAATCCTGCTCTGTTGAGGGGGTTGGACTAGATGATCTTTCAAGGTCCTTTCCAACTCCTAATATACTGTAATACAGTGAGATTTTTCAGCATGATTTGGCAGCAGTCAGTGTTCTATTGCATTTTTTCCCTTACTAAACAAAGAAATCAAATATAAAAAATAATATTAGAGAAACTGAGGTTCAAAAATCTTGCATCTTAAACATGGCAATGTGGGAATTATTTCTAAGTTCAGTAGTCTTTAGCAAGGTAGTGTGATGACCTTGCTACTGTCTATGCCAGACGGATGAGTACGACCTGGATGAGGGAACAGAGTGTGCTGTCAGTAGGTTTGCTAATGACACTAAACTGGGTGGAGTGGCTGACACGCCAGAGGGTTTGTGCTGCCATTCAGCGTGACATAGACAGGGAGTGACTTGGGCAGGGAGAAAATGAATGAAATCCAACAAGGGCAATTGTTGAGTTTTGCAGATGGGAAAGACCAACCCCATGCATGAGCATAGGTTGGGGACTGACCTGTTGGAGAGCAGTGAAGGAGAAAGGGACCTGGGGGTCCTGGTAGATGGAAGGATGACCATGAACCAGCAGTGTGTTCTTGTGGCCAGGAGGGCCAATGGGATTCTGGGGTGTATTAGAACGGGTGTGGTCAGTAGGTCGGGAGAGGTTCTTCTCCCCCTTTCCTCTGCCCTGGTGAGGCCACATCTGGAATCTTGCATCCGGTTCTGGGCCCCTCAGTTGAAGAAGGATAGGGAACCTCTTGAAAGAGTCCAGCACAGAGCCATGAAGATGATGAAGGGGCTGGAACATCTTCCTTATGAGGAAAGGCTGAGGGAGCTGGGTCTCTTTAGCTTGGAGAAGAGGAGACTAAGGGGTGACCTCAGTTATCCTTATGAATATGTGAAGCGTTGGTGTCAGGAGGACGGGGTCAGGCCCTTCTCAATGGAGCCCAGTGACAAGAAAAGGGGCAATAGTTGCAAGCTGAAGTATAGGAGGTTCCATGTGAATACAAGAAAAAATTTTTTCCCAGTGAGGGTGAGGGGACACTGGAAGAGACAGCCCAGGGAAGCTGTGTGTCTCCTTCTCTGGAGATATTCAAAACCCATCTGGACGCACTTCTGTGTGACCTGGTCTAGGGAATCATGTTCTGGTGTGGGGGGTGGACTAGATATCTTTTGAGGTCCCTTGCAACTCCTAACATTCTGTGATTCTGTGATTCTCTCATCCTTGAAGAGTAACCTTGAGAAGGATTTCAACTCAAGGGCTTATCCTGGTGTGCAGTTACTGACATGCTAAAGAGCTCAAAGGGCCCTGGGCTGTTCATTATTTCTAGAGTAGGATGGTTGACTTGTAGTCATAGTTACATAATAACTACAGATGTTAGTTTCTTTCAAATTTGTCTTGATTTGGAGGTTGATTAACACTGTGGTTAGGTGAGTGCATTGCTTAAATTAGTCCTTGGCTATTGTGTTTTTATCTGTCTCCTCCAAATCCACACAACCAGACATATCCATTATGACTGCCATTGCTGGTTATCACTAGAGCACATTTGCAGGAATACAGGTCAGGTTGCAGGTTGAGGAGGGGATCATACCACCACAGCTGCGTACTTCTATTTCTCTACTTTCCTATGAATTCTTTACCACTGTGTAAGAAGTTTGATCCTTCATTAATGAATCAGGTTATTCCTCATTTTTCAGAGTTGCTTGAGATTTTATTTAATAGATGCTGCTCAAAGTACGTTTTGATTTTAGAATTATTAACACTCTAAAGAACTGCTGGTTGTTGTTTTTTCTTATTAATGAAACCTCTAGTGAAGGAAGCACACTCCATAACTGCACCATTGTCACCAAACACTAATACCTATCAACTTAAACTGAAAAGTTCTAATTTCTGAAAGAATCAAACTACATAAAATTCTGCAGTACCACACTTCGGTCCTTCACAAAATATTAACTTATTTTCATACGCCAACTATATTTAAAACCCAGAATTTTACTTCTCTAAACCATGAGGAAAAGAAAAGGAAGATCAGATGCTTTCAACAGTACTGAGTGATAAAAGGTCTCTGGAAGGATTTTGTCAGAATATTTTCCACTATCACGGACTTGGCCAGCACAGATCTCCATAGAGCTGGTTACTTCCTCCACTGTGACAAGTATTTATTTCTATTGCCCATTTCTTATCTTTCAGTTAATCATCAATGCCAGAATCTTTCCTCTTATGCTATAAGTCCTTACTTTCCTTAAAGCTCTTTGTTTGCAAGAGTTGGTAAAAACATTTTAGAAATCTAAAAGGACTACATCAAGTGGATCACTCTTACCCTTCCTTGTTAACACTTTCAGTAAGTAAGAAAGGACTCCTCTTTAAAGAGGCCACACAGACTTTAATTTCGAATTTTTGTCTTTAATGACGTCTTGCATGATATTAGCCACCATGCTGAGAGCTGACTTTTTCTTCATGAGCTCTCTAATCAACCATTCCATGCAACATCTGTAGTTTCATTGTCATCAACCTAAGTCAATACCCTGGGTCTTTCTGAGACATTTGCCCAGCCAACATTGATGTAATTAAAATCTCTCATCACAGTTACTTCTCTCTGTTTTTAACCTCTCCAACCTCCCCTGGCGTATTACAACTGTTTTGTTACCATGCCACTCCCTGGCTCCTCCAAATAGGCTGAAATTTTAATGTATAGATTCTTCTTTACTTATTCAGGCAAACGGTTTTTTTAGTATCATTTGCTTCTGTGATTTCTTGCACTAATCCACTCCTACTGTTGCCTGTTCTGTATTGTCTGTTTATAACATATTCAGTATTTCAGGTGTTCACTGGTCTTCCTTCACCAAGTATGTACACACTGATGTCCTTAAGAAGTGACAGATATTCTAGTTCTTGTCTTATTTCTTAGTTTTCTATAATTCATGTAAAAACACCTGTACCAAAGAATTTTGATTCTCTATTCCTAAAATTGTATTTTAAGTGGTACTCTTTAATTACACCCTTGAATTTTTCCAACATGTTCTTCATATCTGCATCAGTACTAGAGGCAGAACCCTGAACGCTGTGCTCTTTGACTACTGTCTCTCCCTATTCTTTACTTTAGAAGATTACTCACAGGTTTTGTGGGCTTTAGGAATCAGATAAAATATTTTCCTTCTATTTGGGTTCCTTTTTCCTAGCCGTGACCCCATCTTTAGGTGACCCCAAATCCTTAATCCACAGGTTAGGTTTCCTTTTTCCTAGCAGTGTCCTCATTTTTGGATGACCCTGACTCCTTAATCTTCACATAATCTTCTCAACTAGGCTTTAAACTGTACTGCTGTGCTTGTCTCTTTGACCCTATGTAAGGTTTGTGGCTAGATGTGGAAAATTTTATTTAAAGGATTCAGTTAATGATACATAGCATCCCTAACATTGCCACTGAAGAGAGAAATAAGGAAACTAAGGTAGGCGTCAGTTTAAAGTTGGATGCTTTCCTGAATGGTTAAGTTCTCTCCTTGTTTCTGCCAGAAAGCTACTGACACCTCTACTTTCATGCACAGCATGACAAACCTCTTCCACAGAGTGGAGTTCCCTGGGTGCTGACTGAGACAGGGAGAACCACTGGACATATGTATCCAGACTTTTATAAAGATACTCAAGTTCACAGAAAATTGAAAAAAAATAATTACATGGCACAGCAGAGGTCTGAGTTCATACTCAAACTGAATTAAGGACTGAAAGAAGTTTAAAATGTCAACGAATTTGTATTTTCTGGCAAAAGCATAAAAATTTCCTAAGCAATGTTAAAGCTACAGAAACATGCTGTGTTATTAGCTGTGTTACAGTAATTTTAGGACAAAGTCAGTATATATCACAAAACCCACAAAATCTGTTACAGTTACATACAGAAAAGACTTAAAGTAGTAACCTAATTCATTCTCTTTCTTCAAAGCAGGATCAACTGGAGATAGGACATTTCAGGTTGTTGTTTATCCCATTCATTAACTTTTCCAGTGATGAGGACATCTCATTGTCCCCAGACAATCCATTACAGTGTTTCACTATCCTATACCTTCAAATGCTGTTAAGTAGCCCAGATGAATATTCCTTGCTGTAGATTAAACACATTATTTCTGAGTATCTTGGCTATGGAAATTGACAGCAGATTGTTCTCTTCCTCTTAGAGCAGTGTTTTTTACCCTTGAAGACTTCAATTATTCCCCTTCTCCAAATTTTCTCTCAAGTACATTAAACAATCCTAAGACAATATTTTTTCTATTTTTCCTTTGGAGGTCATGTTTTCTTGGCTTCTGATCATTCTCTTAATTCTCCTCTGGGTCTTCTTTGTTTCTTCTACATCCTTCTGAAATGTAGCCCCCAAAGGACACACGATACTCCATGTGAGGCCTCAGCAATGCAGAGGCAAGCTGGAGGAGCTGCTGTGCATGTTTCAGGGGCTCTGCTTATTTCACAACAGCATGGCTCACCAACTCACACCTTCGTAAGTCTCAGATCTTTCCCTAAAAAGCTGCTATCAGTTTGTCAGCACTTTGTGTTTCTGCATCTGGTTACTCCTGCCTAAGGGTAACATTTCACATTTTTCTTTTCTGAAATTCACCTGGTAATTTTTTCAGTTTGTCAAAATAATTTTGAACAATAAAAACTTTTTAACATAACTGGCTACCTTTAAACAAAATTGGCACTTCTAACTTTGTGGCATTAGGAAACAACATATTCCTTTTCTGGTTTTTTAATGAAATATAAAAAGCACTATGCATAGGAAACAACATATTCCTTTTCTATTTTTTTAATGAAATATAAAAAGCACTATGCATAGGATATAACTCCATGAAATCCATCTCAGTACTTTTAGGGCACATTAACTTGCACTATAGCAGTTTCATCCAGGCTAAGATTTTCTTGACATCTGATGATACTACGTGAGTATAAAAAGCCTCACATAAGGCTATGTGATAGCTGTGGCTTTATTACTCTCCAGTTTTTAACAGACAGTTCATTTTTTTCCAGAATTTTTTCAGAGACAGAAGTTAAGCTACTAATTTTATTTTCTCTCCCATTATAAATCTATACACTGTCTTCGCCTTTTGCAGTTATTACAATGTTCACTGTCTCTATGAGCAAAAAGTTACAGTCATACTTAAAGAGCCACAGCTGTAGAATCCTAAAGTTCAAGAAAGAGCTGCTGTTCAGACAGGAAAATATGTTTGTCTTTATTTTCTAAATTTATTTGAGGCATATATGCTTTGGGAAAAAGAAAAAGGTACTAGCTGCACATAATTCAAATTGTCTTTTCCTTCATCAATATTTTCCAAAGGACTTATGAGAAGTCAATCAACTATCAGATTGTGCACAGATTTTTAGCAACATGCAAAATCTATATTTTGAATTTAAAACACCCTGTGGGTTGGTGGACATCTATTCACAGAATCATAGAATCATAAAATGTTAGGGGTTGGAAGGGGCCTAGAAAGATCATCAAGTCCACCCCCCTGGCCAAAGCAGGACATCTTAGATAAGGTCACACAGGAATGAGTCCAGGAGGGCCTTGAATGTCTCCAGAGTAAGAGACTCCACAGCTCCCCTGGGCAGCCTGTTCCAGTGTTCCATCACCCTTACTGTGAAAAAATTCTTCCTAATGTTAACACTAAACCTCCTATGCTCTAACTTGCTCCCAGTGCCCTTTGTCCTAACATCGGATGTCATTGAGAAGAGCCTGGCTCCTTCTTCCTGATGCTGACCCTTAACATCTTTATAGACATTTATGAGGTCCCCCCTCAGTGTCCTCTTCTCCAGGCTAAAGAGACCCAGCTCTCTCAGCCTGTCCTCACAGGGTAGATGCTCCACTCCCTTGATCATCTTGGTGGCCCTGTGCTGGACTCTCTCCAGTAGTTCCCTGTCCTTCTTGAACTGGGGAGCCCAGAGCTGGACACAGTACTCCAGGTGGAGCCTCATGAGCGCAGAGTAGAGGGGGAGGATAACCTCCCTCAACATGCAGTCCATGCTCTTCTTAATGCATCCCAGGATGCCATTGGCCTTCCTTGCCACAAGGGCACACTGCTGGCTCATGGTCATCCTCCTGTCCACCAGAACCCCTTGAAATCTTTGCAATTCCAGAGGGAAAGTAATAAAAGTTCATCCAACTTATAAACTTCAAATGAGAGTATCTGTAAAACTTGAGTTCTATAATCTTTGAAATTATTTCCCTGCAGAAACAGTGGTACATGAATCTGTTTATCTTCAAGGCCCTGTTAGAAACTTGTATTCCCATGCTCTTGCCAGAGGGAGGGGTAATAAAAAGTACATCTAATTTATCCCAAACCAGAGGATTTTTCTTAAGGTTGATGTTGGTCACTTATAAATAGGTTGTCTACACCAATGTTTAAATTATGTAAAAGTCCCCCAGAGAGTTATGAGTAAATACTTTCTCTACTTCAATGTACAAGACAAGCATGTTCATAACACAGTCCATGTATGGCCAAAAACTATATTTAAGTTATGTACATGTAAATCAAGTGCAATTAAAATACCTTTTACCTAAACAAAAATGTCTAGTGGTCGACTGACTGTGTGTATCTATCAAGAATGACTAAGAAAATGCTATTCTGTCAGTAGCAGCGAATTCTGTGACACAGGCTGATCAGTCAGCCAGCTACTAGTAAAATGAGTATGTAACTTAAGGGTTTACAAGTCTTTCCCCTGGAAAAATACAACTGCATTAGTTTGCCCCTGTATCTCTACTCAGGAACCATTTTTCACAGTATTCATAAATACATGTCTTCTGAAAAAATGAAATTCACCAAAGACATTCCATCGAATTTTTGGAATGGCTTCATCGGAACAGACTAAACAAATTAATAGTTGCTGCTATTTAGGAAATTCTATACCAATGTGAGAAGGAATTATTTCTTAAGTTGAGTCACAGAAAGAATTTTGAGTAGGTAACAAATATTGTAGCAAAAGAGTAATCTTTGAAAAGTGTAGGATTTCTAGAAATTCTGGAGAAAGGTAGTAGAAAATGGCCTGGAATATTTGCATACTATTCCACAAAAATGGTTCTTCAGGAATTAAGGGGTGTGTGGAAAGATAGAAGAGGATGATTACAAAAATATTTTTTACATAAATATAAAAATGGATGCCAAGATTCAGTAATAACTATCTAGACTTTGATGCATAAAATCATGGCCTTTGGAAAATCTCACTTATAAACTGAAATGCAGAACATTCAGGCTTACATAGTAGTAAAAGGTAAATTCTCTATATGGCATGTGTAAATTGCAAATAAAAGTCACTTGTAACTTATCCTCCCATGCTTTTTGAGAAACTTAGCTCAACTTTATGGTCAAAACTTCAAAGAAGAAAAACGATTCATAGAAGGTCTAATACCCTTGCAAAACTACTGAGAATAGTTTAAAAGTTTACATTTGATCATACTTGACTGATTACAAGAAACCTAGCAAGAATTACAACAAACATAACTTCTTAACTAAAATCAGACTTAAAACAACTGTACAACAGAGTCTGGAAAACGTTGACCA
Source organism: Galbula dea (assembly GCA_013399015.1). Taxonomy (NCBI): domain Eukaryota; kingdom Metazoa; phylum Chordata; class Aves; order Piciformes; family Galbulidae; genus Galbula; species Galbula dea. The sequence continues at coordinate 92,416 of VWZX01005892.1, forward strand.
ATGGTTTTGTGAATCATTCAAATTATTTCAGTGTTTACAGGTTACTTCATGATTTTTAGTCCATTTTCCTGCAATATACTCATTCATTTTTTCAAAATCAGTAAAAAAAATGTTGTGTCCAAGAATCCTTGAGTACAGTAACCAAGAAATTACTTTTTGGAGGGAAAATAAAATAGTCATAGGCCTTTTGTAATGACTTTAACTCACTGTATTTGATTTCTCTATTTGCTGCACTTTTTGGTCATAGAAATTCATGGGTTTATTCTACTCCTGTTTTCTTGTAAATGCCTTGGAAAGATATCTAGTTGCTGTATGCTCAAAAATTAGAGCAGTCCCTGTGTACTAACTGTTAAAAAATGGCTTTAAACCTTTAATCTGAGTAATAAAATCCTATTTCATAAACAGAACCGACAAATAGTTTTGAGCTTTGTAAATAGCAAAAGATTCAACTTCCACTGAAAACTGTGGTTCTGTGTGTGTAAAATTAGTTAAGTTACTTCATTTCCTAGGAATAAGCAGTACTAATGATTGTATTTACCACCTAAATATCACAGTCTTACAAATTAATAAATACTTGGAAGGAATTTTGGATGTGTAAGTGAACAAATCATAGAATCACAGAATTATTAAAGTTCGAAAGGACCTTCAAGATCATCAAGTCCAACCAATAGCCCTACACTACTGTTATCCCTAAATCATTCCCCTAAGTACCACATCTACCCTTTTGAAAGCCTCCAGGGATGATGACTCCACCACCTCCCTGGGCAGCCTATTCCAATATCTCACCACTCTTTCAGTAAAGAAATTCTTTCTAATATCTAATCTAAACCCACCCTGGCACAACTTAAGCCCATTCTCTCTAGTCTTATTGCTAGTTACAAGGGAGAAGAGGCCAACACTCACCTGTCTAAAATCTCCTTTGAGGTAGCTGAAGCGAGCAATAAGACCCCCCTCAACCTCCTCTTCTCCAGGCTAAACAGCCCCAGATTCCTGAGCCTCTCCTCACAAGGCCTACTCTCCAGACTCCGATCAAATTAGTTGCCCGTCTCTGTACCCTCTCCAGCTCCTCAGTGTCCCTCCTATACTGCAGTGCCCAAAACTGCACACAATACTCAAGGTGTGGCCTCAACAGTGCCAAGTATAGGGGCAAGATCACCTCCCTGTTTCTGCTGGCCACACTATTCCTGATACAAGCCAGATGACACTGGCCTTCTTGGCCACCTGGGCACACTGCTGGCTCATGTTCAGCTGGTTGTCAATCAACACCCACAGGTCCCTCTCTGCTAAACAGCTCTCCAGCCACTCCTCCCCAAGCCTGCAATGCTGCTGGGGGTTGTTGTGACCAAAATGCAGGACCTGACATTTGGCCTTGTTAAAACTCATACAAGTGGCCTTTGCCTATTGATAGAGCCTGTCTAGGTCCTTCTGCAGAGCATCCCTACCCTCAAGCAGATCAACACTTCCACCCTGCTTAGTGGTATCTGTACACTTACTAATGGTGCACTCTATCCCCTCATCCAAGTCATCAATGAAGATGTTGAACAGGAGTTGTCTCAGCACTGAGACCTGGGGGACATCACTTGTGACCGGCCGCCAACAAGACTTGACTCCATTGAGCACAACTCTTTGGACTTGGCCATCCAACCAATTTTTTACCAACAAAGCATGCGCACATCCAAGCCACGAGCAGCCAACTTCTCTAGGAGAATGCCATGGGAAATCGTGTCAAATACCTTGGTAAAGTCAAGGTAGACAACATCCACAGCCCTTCCTTCATCCAAAAAGCGTGTCAGCCCATCATAGAAGGAGATCAGGTTAGTCAAACAGGACCTGCCCTTCGTCAATCCATGTCTAATACTTTTGTGGTATGTGTATCCACACAGACATATAAATGTGCAAAATTTATACAAAGATATTGCTTTTCACTTTGTGTTGTAGATATATAGAAGTATCGTGTTAACATAAATCTTTAAAATATTTTTTGTAAAATTTCTTGTTATGTTTAGAAAGAATCTACTCTTTGCAATCTCATTGGTTGAAAGCTAGCATACAGGCTATGCAGACCGTGCAATGTCTATTTAAAGGTCTGGAAGGATGCCTTTGAGACCTTACAGAAATTTCATTATATTCAGGTTCCTACAAAAAATAAATCCAAAAAGAATTATCAGGCTGTACGGGAGAAGTTTAAAAGTTCGATTTAATGGTTCAAAACAGAATTTAGAAGAAAGAGACTTAGGAGTTTTGTTAGACAGCCTAATATCTTATACGTATTTTCAAAGGTGAAGACTCTCATTAGAAGGCTTAACTAAAATGTCTTCCAAGACAGCGGTTTCCATTCACCAATCAAACACTGCCAAGACTCCCACTGAAACCACCGTAATGCCCAGAGGCTCTGGTGAATTTGTTGTCTTCCCTCTCACATCCTTGAAAACCTTAGAAAGAAAAAGGAGGTAACGAATGAAAGGCAAATCCCTCACACACAAGTTTTTAAGGCCCTTCTTTGCCTTCCCCTGGCACTGTGCAGCAGTGAAAGGACTACCCACCCTTGCTGCCTTATTTGTGGGGTGGTCCTCCTTACATATGAAGGGCAGCAGCCCAAACTTACTGCTATCAACTCCTAAAACCTCTTTCATTTTAAAACTGTGTTAACACACATCTGTATTGATGACAGACTCTCATCTAACTAAACATTACAGTATAGTTTAAAGTGTTACAATATAGGGAGGTAGGCCTTAAGCAGATGTGTTTCTAAGGAAAGAAAAATTTGGTAGTTCTACTAGTTCATTAATTCTTTAGTTATATTTTTTTGTTACACAATATCTTTCAGTTGCTGTTTAAGACTGAGACAACACCATTCATGTAGCAATTTTCCATAACATCACTTGTTCTGAAAAAAAATTAAATCTGTAATTATCTCTGATAAAAAAAGAGAAACAAACAAGCACAATAAATTGTAGACTTTGTCATTTAGCTTATTATGCAACAATTTTTTGATCCAACAAATCAAACCTCTAGGTAGAGTGTACCTTAGAGTGTGCTATCTGAGCTTGGTTTGGAGCAAGGGGGAGCACAACTTAATACCAGAAATGTTTGAGAAGCTGAATTAACAAGAATAATAGAAAAGTAAAAGAAATAAAAAATCAAGGCAGAAGAGATACAAGAACTCAAACACGTTATATTCCAGTAACATGTTAAGAAAATGATTGACTAATTAAAGAAAATGAATGAAAAATAGAAAGTAAACCCAAAGGTATCAATGCTGGATTTTGTCATAATGTAATTTGTTTGGAGGAAATACAGATTAAAAAGTGATGGTTGAAGAACACCTAGACAGAACTCTCACTTCTGATTCTCTAGTGCAAGAGCAGCCCTTCACTCCCAGAGCATTGTACACCTGCCTGGACACACAAGTGCCTCTGGAAAACAGAACACTGCTTGCCATAGTATGGTGTCAATGCTCATTGACAAAGTGCATTGACATTCTGAAAATGAACTTTACCTGTTTTGATGGACCAGTTCTTTCTACTCAGCCATTTGTCCTAAATCATTTGAAATTCCAGAGGAGGAAACTACTGTTGGAATTTATCATGTTATTTTTTCTGATTCTGCTTCTTTGTTTCCCAGACCTTGGCTGGTGTGTAATTTCTGGGAAGCAGGTTGTTAAGGAAAACAGTCAGTTCCCACTGAAACCAGACTAGGACTTCTCACAAGGTCAGTCAGTCTCAGCTGTGGCATTATAATCATGCAGGTGAGAGATCATAAGAAACACATTTATATTGTCCTCTAGAAACAACTGCTAGGCTGTTATATGAACATAATCATTTTCTTTCAAACTATAATGTCATATATAAGCAAGTAGAAATCAAGATTATAAATACTTTTGTTTAATCAGCCACATTCTTTTTCTCATACAGTAATGGGTTGAGGTTTTTTGCCTGCTTGATTAGGTGATTGATTCAGCCCTGCATGCCTTAAGAAAAGTATTTATGTCTGAGGCTTTTGTCAGTGTATAAGAACTGCAGGGAGAAGGTTGGGACATCTTTTGTACTACTCTTTAAAAATAAGCATTCAAGGATGCAGATCATCCATTGACTTTGATAACTTGACTAAAATAAGTCTATGGGCCCTGATAACATACATCCTAGGGTCCTGAGGGAATTGGCTGATGTTGTAGCAAGACTGCTCTCCATCACATTTAGCAAGTCATGGAGGTCAGGTGAAGTTCCGGGGGACTGGAGAAAGGGTAACATCACCCCTATTTTTAAAAAGGGTAAAAAAGAGGACCCAGGGAACTACAGGCCAGTGAGCCTCACCTCTGTGCCTGGGACGGTCATGGAGCGAATAGTAATGGAAGTGATGTTAAGGCACGTACAAGAAAAAGAGGTGATAGTAAGTAGTCAACACGGATTCACTAAGGGCAAGTCATGCCTGACCAATCTGGTGGCCTTCTACGATGAAGCAATTGCAGCAGTTGATGAAGGGAGACTGACTGATGTCGTCTACTTCGATTTTTGTAAGGCCTTCAATACAGTTCCTCATGACATCCTCATCTCAAAACTGGAAAGATGTGGATTTGATGAGTGGACTGTTTGATGGATAAGAAATTGGCTGGAAGGATGCTATCAGAGAGT